>KK118902.1:961031-975330 GCA_000611955.2 Stegodyphus mimosarum
CCCGTGCAAAGGTGAAGGAACTTCTATGTCTTCTCCAAGCCGAGTGGAAGAAAATACCACTAGCTGTCATACAAAGACTTGTGGAAAGTATGCCCCGGAGGGTTCACGCTGTAATTACCTCTCGTGGAGGCTCTACCAACTATTGATTTTGAATAAAGTTAGTTTTTCTTTTCTATCACAGGTGTCCAAATACTTATTGGTAATCAGTGTATTATACCAGTATTGTTTTCAGACGAACAGTTTAAACAAAAAAACAAAACATCTTTCTACATTTTACGCTAGTTATAAACAAGCAGGAAATATTGCAGAAGTTAAATAAATTCACTGAAGACTTTTCTTTTTCTTATATAAAAACTCTCAGATTCGAGATAAATAATGAAACAAAGTAAATATAAACATTTAATCAGTTGTTAAAAATTCAGTTCTCCGCTTATCTGCTTTCTGACAAGCCCTTCGTGTATTTTGCTGTAACCGGGGATAATAATTCTAACAGTTCCGAAGAATGGTTAGGTTTTTCTCCAACAATTCCTAACAAACCTTCCTTCAGTCGAGTTAAAATAAGTTCAGAAACATCATCTTACGGATGCGAATTTCAGTCTTGCCTGCGACCGAACGACAAACGCCATCGATTTTCAAAACCCAATTTTGAAAGAACGACTCTCCGAAAAGGGGGGAAAGCAAAAAAAAAGTACTCTTCATTTTGACTTCCGGGCATTTGCTGTCTCCTGGTTTATAAAGCAAGAAGAGGGAGGGTAAAAAATTAGTTTCCGAAGATTACTCAATGTTAGGGAACTGAAATTCTTTACGTTTGTCTGGTTCTTTTTCACGTCTGACAAAGACTTTAAACAACTTTTTATTGTTTTTTCAAACAATGTTTGTTCAGTCAAGCAGGGGGAGAATTCGAAACAAAATTTATGCTACGTTGTGTTCGGAGGAAGCGAAACAAACATGAAAGTTTCTGAAAGTAATATTATGAGGAAAAATTATCTGAAGTATGCACATTTGCCCCTAATATCCTCCACGTAATTGATCTGAAAGAGAATATTTTTTGTTCAGTTATCTGAAGTACGATATCAGGAAAAAATGTTCACATTTCTGAAGTAACTGATATGTAAATGATTTTTGTTATTTAAGACACACTGCGCCGCCCGTGCGTTTTTGTCTAATTAAGCGGTTCACCAAATTAACAAAACTTTGTAGTGTTATTTCAGGTAACCAGTTATAATTTCAGCTTTACTATCACTTCTCCTTTCCCTTTTCTCACCAGAATGCGAATCAGGTTGAGATTATTCAAATCGAGGGTTTTGGATTGTAAGACAAAACGTGTTTCTGCTTCGAGAGGCCATGTTACTAGGTTTTGCGATCTTTGATAAAATTTCAGCAGTAGTAGTTCTTCGGCTTTGCGTTATTGCTGCCGACATTTAAATTGTTACGTCGGTGAGAAATTTTGAGCCAACTTCGTGATAAATCAACTGTGCAGTATTTGACTAATAGGCCTAGTTTAAAACCTACTTACTTTAAGGTGCATAGCCACCAGTGGTGGCTTGATTATGTAAGCAACAGACGTGCGTTTATGCTCAAGTTCTGACTTTAATAAAATAATTTTTTAATAAAAAAAAGTTGTTTTAAACCTTTTTAAGATTCTCTTACTGCTGCAGACCGACAATAATTCGTTCTACGACTATTACGATTTGATACCAGTTTATGTTTAAAAAATAAATTGTCAGGACTGAGTATTCTGTGCGTGTTCTTTGAGAACATGGTAAAGTCTGTAATAGGGTTCTTATCCTCAAGTTTTAAGTCCTGAACTGGAACAGTGAGCGGATAATACGCTATGTTCTGGTGTAGATCCTGTATTGGCAAATAACTGCACTTGAAAGGGATTTGAAATCCTCTTTTATTAAATCACTATTATTTACACACTTCCCAACTCGGGACAGATACAGAAAGTAAAAGACCGCCCTTGGGTCGAACTTAACGATCAAATAAATTTAAAACTAAAGATAAAATAGAACTTAAATCAAACTTTGCTTCGCAGAGCAATTCGCGGAAGTTGGCCTCTCACTAAATGGTGCGTAGCAAGATACACTAATACTAGCGCACTTCCAATTGCTTCAATATGCACTTACGTAGCAAGCACTATGGCTTATAAATTTAAACTGCTAGCTGGTCAGACGAACGTCGAGCAGAGTGTACCGAGACTAAGCTCTCTCACGCTAAGAGGTTTCTACCTCTGGTTTAAATAGTACTTGGCTGTACTTCAAAATTAGCATAAGCTGAAAACGCGCGCTTCTTCTGACGGGAAGTTGAAACAGAGAGGAGATAGACAGATTTAAATTAAAATAAAACTTGGTTAGTTTAACTAAAACCTTACAAAATAAATATGAAAGGTATCAGATTTTACATTACCCTCCAAAGGGACGTTTTTCTAACGTTTTGTGTGTTACCCTTATTTATTACATATCATGTTCCTCCCACTTAAACCATCAAATTGAGTTCAATAGCAACATCGCTAAATATTTAAAAGAGCATACTGTTACTTTTTTTCTCTCCTTCTTCTTACGTAAGTTCGCGGATTTGGAGTGAATAATGACGACACCTTGATGAAGCATCATAACACACTTTATTGGCCAGTGTTTTACAGAACAGCTTCAAAATAACGTTTACAGTAGTCGAAGAACTACGATAAACACGCTGAAACAATCAGCGACACAGCCTTCAGGCTATAACGGTGGAGACAGCTTAACGGCAAAGCACCACAGTACAGGTCCCGACTCTGCTCAGTCGTTATCTGAACTCCACGTACTCTCGAGACTCTCCACGCAACAACTCGCGATGCACTCGACGATACAGTAGAGTACAGCTCCCGACTCGGTTCGGTCACTCCCGCAGCTCAACACACTCTAAAATAAATCTCGACGATGCACTAACAAGAGATACACTAAGAGACGCTCTCGTTCCAAAAGACGGCCACCTTCGCACTAGACTACAAGACACTCGCTCACTGATTGACTATCAAGTCGGTAGACTAGGCACTGACTTCGCACTGAGTGGCTCCGCGGACCAGCAAGGTTTATATAGCTTTTGGATTGTGTTCGAGAGCATTCTGGGCTAAACCTGTAAGAATTCGTTCCAGAAAATTCTCCATCCGTCTATGGCATATCACCAATTTTGTCGCCAAATGGGAGATTTCTCGCCAAATGTGGAAACCCTGCTTCCCTTGCTATTTTCTGGCAACCCTAAACCTGCTTTGCGGGAAAGCTATCTTGCAGCGCCTGGACATTTCGTAACAATATCTTTTAGAGTTTCCGATACACAGTCTCGCGCGCGGCATTTTTTTTAAAGGTTGTCATTCATTGCTTTGAAATCGTTGAATTTCTTAATCAAAAACCATAAACTGCTTTACAAAATACGAAATACATAATAAAAAAATTTCCAAACCTGGGCTTCCAGATGCCCATATTCGAGTGGAAACGCACGTCGTTGAAAATTTGATAGCCTAGGTACCGTCGTTTTATCACAATGCGAGAAACATGCACACATTTATGCACACTCTTCATTATTTAATTTCTTTAAATATAGTAAAGGGCTGTAATATTCGGTGACAACGGTTTGAAAAGTGAATCGACGCAAAATGCCAAAACGAAATTAATACTCCTTCTGGGCAAATAGTCCCTTTGGACTAGAAAAAACTGTAGTAAGTTTAAGGAAACTTTGCTCAGTTTTGGAAAGCTGCAAAGTTTTATTAAAATAATTTATATAACACAAGATAGCAAAATGAACACATAATATGAAATTTTTAAATTTAAATCTCTTTAGTGCAAAAACTTGCAGCAATAATATAAGTATTCTTTTATAGTCCATAAAATATAACGAATCACTATTGGAGCTCTTTCGTCTAATTTCAACGTCCTAAGACTAAAGAAAGATAAAATTATACAAATAATTAATAATACAAATAATTAATAATACAAATAATTAATAAAAATAATTCGGTCATGAGAAAAATAATTAGGCTTAGTTGCACTTAAACAGCTTTTAAATTGTTGATAACTCTACAAATCTTGCATGCAAATTTACTAAAGGCATAAAAACCATAACCAGAAGCTAAAAATAACATAATTCAATCATTTTTAAAGCAAAATTGCACAATTTATAAACTTATAAGAATAACGAAACTGAGCTCACTGAGCCGAGTAACAGAGTGGATATATATATACATATATTTGTATACTTCTGGTGCGGTCGATTGCAACCAAAATGCGAGGTGCACATCTACATGTTATAGCAGCCCTATATGCAAAATTTCAAGATTCTGAAGCTACTCGTTTTTGAGTTATGCGAGATACATACATATATAAGCACAGACGCCACGAAATAATCTCTTCAGAATCCATTTTAAATCATTTTTATAATTATTTGGGAGGCAAAGAGTTCTTTATTCTGCCCTTACTCACTTATGTCACTTAAAAACATCGTTAAATCACATTGGGTAGGCGTCAAAATAGATATTTTCGTTGAAATATGGTACCTGAAATTTTTCGCGATTACAATACTTCCTTTTGACTTCGTAGAAGGAAGGAAGGAAAAAATCTGTTAAGTTCTGATTTTTTTAACCTCTCCAAGCTGACAAATAGAATGCAAAAAGGAACTACAACTGCCGCATCAGCGCATTAAACCCGCATACGAGCTACATACCCACTGTCTCAATCATAAATGTGTTTCAACCAGATAAAGGATCAGAGTTCTCCCATACACAAAATATCTCATTAACAGGGATGGGAAAGCACTGGAGAAAATACGAGCGTTCCGAGAATCAATAGCCAAAGCGTATTAAAGTGCCGTCCATCTTCGCTTGTTCCTCCTATCCGAAACAGCTATCCGGGGTGTGTCCAGGGGGCAGTGTTAAATTCGAACGAGTCACGCACACTCGTCCAGAGGCACGTCGTTAATCTTAGTAAAGATGCCACGCACAGTAAGTGGAGGAAAGCAAAGCTAATCGCCTTTCCAAATTGAAAATACAATAGAATCGACGTATCAGGGCTGAAGCATTGAATGTCTGGGGCGCATTTTTGGCTTTATAAGGAGAGAAACGAATGCAAATATATTCAATACAGAATTTTCCTGATCTATTTCTTAAATCATACATCATCTTTATTCTAATTTGCTTGATGATTTTTCAGTATTAAGACATCGAAGTTTTAATCGATAGCTAGTGATCGATGACTCCGATTCAGTAAATTGTTGCGTGCGTACACGTTCGTAGCAGATTGGAGCACACCATCGGCTGAGCTGTCAAGTCTGGTAGTTCGTCTGAGGTTCGAATCCCGCGAACGGGCTGGCTGCATGGGTGTTTTCGCTATTTTCCCCATGCGTAATGTGTATACGAGTCAGTTTCCCTCAGAAAGTCTCCACGAAGACACTCCTCCCCTTACACAGATAAACCTGTAGGCTTTGCCATAATCACATAAACCAAACCGTAACGGTTTGAATGCCAACAGAACCGATGATAAAATTTGTTTTACCAAGAGAAACAAACACTCCACAGTCCTGAAACTTTCGACAAAAATACTCGTACAGGTCTTCACAGAGTACAACAGCGAAGCTAACACGGAGGTATCTGAATACTCCGAACTCACGCTGAAGTAAACAAATGACAAATAAATAATAATGACAAATAAATGATGCTCTGTGTGGTCTTATGTAGTTTCCAGCCGTTCTCCGAGAAATCTCTAGTAAAAATTATATTTCTTGAAATTACTGGAAAGCATGGCGCCCAGATACGGTTACAATTACTTAAAATCAGTTACAGTTATTCAGTTACAATACCTACTACAGTTATTCAGAGACCAGCCCAAAATGTCGTCAAATGATCACCAAGTTTGGCGACAAAAATTAATCGCGAAAACCATAGCCAGCTCTAAAAGGTGAAGCTTTCACCGATTTTTCAATGCTTCGAATTCAGCTCCAAACTAAAAAGCAACTGAGAGCAGATGCTCTTTTCGGTCTTATACAGTTTTCACCCATCCACCGAGAAATCTCTAGAACCTTCCACTTGTCGAAATTACTAGAAGGCATATACGCTGAAATTCACATAAATGAGCTGGATACAGTTGCAGCTACATGTAGGGATCAATTACAGGTATTTAATTACAATATCAATTATTTATACATGGATCGGAGCGAACTGTTTCGGCAACTTTCGGCAATTGCTCGCCAAATTTGGCGACAAAAATCAGTCGTCTAAACCATCGCCAATTTACCGAGATAGCCATTTACTAAATGCCCAGTATTCTTACTTCTGCGCACAGCTTCGTTTCTTAAGATTTTCATGTTAAATTATATAAAAAAATACTACAATTTTACCTATAATTTCACTAAAATTATTTACATAAATACAAAATTCGAAACAATATATATTTCCTGCTATTCTACTTTTTCGGCTGCTTTACTAGTTGCTGATTAAGGTGCATAAACAAGTTTTCTGAAATTAATAATATTCATCCGTAACTTTAACTAACAGTGTCCGATTCGAATTTTATCCAATGGTAAGGAAATCATTTCCAGTAAAACAGGGCGACCTATATTGCAGTTTTATTGCTTATCTTCCGTTATTCTTTAATACAGATGCTTGGTAAAGAGCTCATCTGAACACTAAGAAAACAATTATTATCTTTGGAAGATAAATGCATAAGCTCCTTGTCATTTGCAGTACTCAGACATCTGGATAAAGTAATGAAAGTCTGATATGAACGATTTCTTCCAATATCTTTAAGGCCGAGTACTAAGAGAAGATACTTTTTTCGTAGAAAGCCATTGATATTTTTGGTGATGTAATACTTAAGGTGAAAGCGTATGTGCGTTTATCTTTAGCTTGCTTTGTTCGGAGATCTGGTTGCAAGAATTTGGCGATGAGTCAATGCAGTAGCACTCACACATCTGGGAACAGTAATGAAAATCTGTTAGGAATGAATTCTTGCAATATTTTTAAAGCCTGATGATTTAACAGGAGACAGTTTTTTCGCAGAAAGTCACTGATAGTTTTGGTGATGCAAAAAGGAACGTGAAAACGTACACTGCGAAAAAAAAGGGGGGGACCGTTCTATATCTTTCGTTCTACTGGGCCGATTATGAAATTCAAATTGCGTTCTTCATGTCTCGAAGGCGCGACTTAGGGTATATATTAGATTTATACACAGCAATTAAACTAACACGTTATTTTGACACAAAATCGGACTTTTTCTGAAATAACATACCAATCTTTTTTCCCATATTTCGATTCTACGACTCAAATTATGCCTTATACATTATACATTTTGCATTATACATTGCATTATGCAATTATGCATTATACATTTTGTAATTTTTGATGAGAAATTTAAAAATTTATCTTGGCGGATTTTTTCAGTTTGCGCCAAGAATAATTCCCTTGGCGAACTTCTTAATTTATGGCAACCTATTTTTCTCTCCTTTTTTCCCTTGTCTACAAGCGGAAAAAAAGTCACCTTTCATACTTTCAAATTAGGAAATTTTGAATAAAACACTAATTTTTCGAAGGTATGCTTAGAAATACATCTACTTTAAGATGATGGTAAAAATTTCATAGGTTATAATTCAAAAATGTTTTCGAAAAATTTATAAAAATTATTTGAAAATACAAATTAAAAAAATAAATCATAAATAATGGACGAATTTTATTTGGAATGAACCTAAATTTCGAAATGGGAAAGGAAGAATCAAATAAGTTTAATAAAAAAAAGATATCAACAAATACATACCAAATTCAATTAACATGGAGGAGCTAAAACTTTGAAAGGTAATTTTTTAAAAACTATTCGTGCGATTTTTACAAAATTCGGCAGTTTGGCATACTTTGAGTCGTAGAATCAAAACATGGAAAAAAAAATTGATATGTCATTTCAGAAAAAGTCAGATTTTGGCTCAAAATATCTATATTAGAACAATACTATATAGTATAATAAGCCGCGCTTTCAAGACATGAAAAACGCAATTTGAATTTCGTCAATCATCGCAGTGGAGCGGGAAATACAGATTTGTCCCATTTTGGGGGGGAGGGAGGGAGGTAGTGTATACTAACATTATTTAGATATTTTGAAAATCAATATTTTTTTAAATATATAGAATTTTTAAGCAGTAAGAAAGTAAAACTTAAGAACAGACAAACAAATATAAATAAATAAATAAATAATAAAAAATAAGAGGAATGCAAATTTGGAATGAAAAACAAGAAACAGGCTGAATAAATTTTAATGAGGTAATTTAAAAATCAAATTAAGCAATTTTATGCCAAATATTGAAAAAAACTTCACCAACACATCAAGCGCATTAATTAAATTACACATTAATTAAATCGAAATTATGTGAAATTAGAATCCGAGATTTTGTTTCGAAAAACCTGTTTACATTTGTAAAATTAAAAACAGCAGCAATACAAAAAATAATTAAACATAAAATCTAATAAACGTTTTTTTTCCAAAACTTTTGTTCACATTCTTAATCTAATTGTTTATTATTTATACTATGATTATGCTGTATACTGCGTTTTATGGAGAAAAATGTAAGAGAACCGATAAAGAAAACTATTCATTTTAAAAGGAGCCGATGCAAGAAAAAGGATAGGAATCCCTGTTTAATAGCATTATTTGTTGTTTTCATTGTTGTCTTGTTCATAAATTTCATGGAAGGAAGTTGCCAGAGACTCAATGAGGTCGGAGTTCTACTTCATCATCAAATCGTACAATTATTTGACATGAAACTAGACATCAAATATTATTGTTTGATGGGTATATAACAAATTTTATAAATATTTACTGAGATAGTCCGAAAATAATACAGGGTGTTTATAAAATCCCGAACCCGTTTTGATGTTTAAGAACTTATAAAATAATGAAGATATAAACAAACTTATGACATTTATTGATGGAATAACTTATATATTTTTCTTTTCAGGTTTGAATACCTTTACTTTTGTAAATATCGTCTGCGCGTGTGGTTCATTTCAGATAATTTCATTTTCCAGTCTAAATATCTGCACTTTTTTAAATATCGCCTGCTTATTAATTGAATTTTTTTTCTTTTTTGTTTTTGGCAATTATTAATCGCCATAATGCGCGCATATAGGGATCTGAAAACCCCCATGAATACCGTGAGGCAGAAAGGGATTCTCCAAAGGTTAATGTGTGGTGTGGACTAACGCACGACCGAGTCATTGGGCCTTTCTTTTTTACAGACAAGACGGTCTCATCAGTCGTATACTTAGACATGTTGGAAAACTTCGTATTTCCACGACTAGAAGAGCTTCAGCCACATGTCTTTTTGCAACAAGATGGTGCACTACCTCATGGGGGTACCATCGTTCGTAGTTCTTTGAATGACCATTTTACAGGCAGATGGATTGGGCGAGGAGGTCCAATTCCTTGGCCACCTAGATCACCTGATATAACGCCACTGGACGTTTTCCTTTGGGGATTTGTAAAGGACAACGTTTACAGGAGGAGAGTGTCGAACAGGGATGAACTAAAAGCCAGAATGACAACCGCAATAGCCTCTGTGGATGCCGACACGCTTGCCGGTACCTGGCGGGAAATTGAATATCGACTCGATATCCTCCGTGCGACGAAGGGGTCACACGTGGAAGTTCATTGATAAGCGTCATGAAACGTTTTGAGTCTATTTGACCATTTATTTTAATCTATCTTTATTATTTTATGAGTTATTAAACATCAAAATGGGTCCGAGACTTTATAAACACCCTGTATTATCATTTATGCATTTATTGTACATACGGTGTTTTATTGACAAGCGACTGTTATTGAAGGAAAAGCGATAGAATAAATAGTAGGGATGTCGGTATAATTAGTAAATTTAATTCGCCATGAATTTAAATTAGAGGCGCTTCAATATTTTGGCATTTCTGGTCTTTTCTACTATATTGGTACCTTGATATATATTTTCCTGTGTGAAAAAAAATATTTTTACTATTTAAAAAAAAATCTAGTTAACGACGGGTACAGGATACACGCAAACCATTGATAAATACGAAGATTTTTCCATTCGTCGTCATTATTTCATTAAATGCTTGTAACTTCAAAATATACCTTGTTCCTTATTTCACTAAACCACAGAAAATTTATGATTTATATTATATAATATATATAATTATATAATTTTCAGTTTTAAACAGATTACGTTTTCGCATAAGGAAGTGTTTCGTGGAATATTTCTTTTGATCAAACGGAGTAACCAGTTTTGGAGGAGGAAAGGAAAAAGCTCTATTGTAAACAAAAGATTTTTAGCTTTTCTGCATTAACGTTCGATATATAAATCAGAACAAGAAGCTGAGTAATAGCAGCACATCATCAATAACGCGAAACATTCATTACAAACGCAGCCTTAGCAAAAGGAAGCCACTGATTTTTAAACAAAGATCATGTTTACAAACAAACAAACATTTCCGTCTGTAGTTAAAAAGTCATCTACAAGCGATTAAAAGCTGACCTAGATGACAATAAGCAATCAACCAACAGAAATGAAACCTGGCCAAACACAAGAAGAAATGTCAAAACAGTGACTGAAGCATTAACTAATTAAACTACTCCATTTATTAATTAAGACACACAATGGAAAATTACTCAAAAATTAGTTTCTTTGGAAAAGATGCGTTTATGGATAACGTTATCATAAAACTTATTCAAGCAGCGAAGTTACTTTGAAAACACCAGGAAAGTTGAATTGACGTATTTACTGTTATTTTCTCGTTCAAAGCGGCCTATTCTAAGAAACTGATTAATAACCATACCTAGATGTCATTCTGCTAGTAATTTTTGTTGAGCTTGTAGAGTCATTAGGATTTTTGAATTAGGAAACACGAAAAATGTGCAATGCCCTCGCCGGAACTCCAACCTGGACTTCTCGAATACGCGCCGAGTGTGCTACCGTTACACCACGAAGGTACGCAGAAAGAAGGGAGAAAATACCTTATATACTCCGCTTTTAAAGGGCGACTGGGGATTAGGAGACCCAATCGCCAAATCCTGGTGGTGAACAAATACCATCCACCGCCTTTTAGTTCGGGCGCCACTGTAGAGGCAGTAGTTTTTTCGAAGGTGGAAACATGACTCGCCGGGACTCGAACCTGGGCCTCTCGAATATGCGCTGAATGTGCTACTATTACACCACGAAGGCATGCAGAAAGGAGGGAGGAAATACCTTATAAGCTATATAAAAACTTCACGGATGTATGCACTAAGGAAAACGTACGCAATCCACATGTCATTCCATTTTGCAGTTCTAGCTATTTGCTCCGTTTAGAAAGGATTAAAAAAAATTCTAAACTATGCAGTTTTTACCATTAGAGTAAAAAACTAGGATTATAATTTGTATCTAAAATAAACTCTTGCTGGATTTCTTTAACGAATTAATTTTCAAATGAATGAATCATTTTAAACAAAATGAGTTTATTCGTGAATTCTGTATTAGCATCACAAGATAAATTAGTGACGCTGATTGCCGTACCAAACGGCCCGTGTTCGAATCCCGGAGAAGGCATGTATGTTTGTATTAGTGTCTGAGTGGCTTGGGGACATTCTAAGTCAAGCTGTCACCTGTTTCGTGCCCAAGGCTCTTGCCAACGACACGTGCAATACTGACCAATTGCCGCGGTGAATTTCGTGGGCCTGATGTTGTAAGGTTTTAGTTTAAACTAACAAAGTTTTATGTTAATTTCTCTTTCCTAACACCTGTTATTTCAACTTCCCGTTAGAATGAGCGCGCGTTTCAGCTTTATGCTAATTTGAAGTGGAGCTAAGTTTTGAATTTAAAAGGTTAGCGAGGAACTTCTCGGTGTGAGAGAGCTTTTAGTCTCAGATCACTGCGGCTCTGTCCGACGTTCGCCTGACTAGCTAGTATTTAAGTTCTAAGCCTTAGCGCTGTTACGTTAATACTTATTGAAGTAATCTAAGTGCATTAGTATTAGCTAAGTCTTGCTACGCACCATTGATATTTTAGCATAGAGGCCTACCTCGCGTTTATAGCTCTGAGAGCAACGACTTCTTAATTTTTCTACTTAACTTTATTTTAAATTATTTGATTGTTCAGTTTAGACCCAAGTGCGGTCATTATTTTCTGTTATCCCTTCCGAGTTGGGAAGTGACTGTAAATAGTAGTTTAATAAAAGGGTAATTTTAAAACCCTCCTTGCGTGTAGTTATTCTACCACTTAACCACAGTTATTCTACCACAGAACATAGCTGTATTCAGCTCCCTCTTCAAGATCAGGACTTTGATACGGTTACGAATATGTTCGCCAAAAGTATGCATAGACAACTAAGTCCTGACAATGTGATGTCAGAGACCTGATCTGATGTTACTGTCGATCTCATGGGATAAGTCACAACTCAACAACACATTAATTAGTAAAAGAGTCACTCAAAACTCAACAGCTATAAAGTATATTTCTCAAGTCATTCATTCCTTTCTGATTACTGATGATTCTCTTAAAATTTTAGTAGCTGTAACATGAGTACGAAATCAATTTCCTTTTACAGAGTTCGCTACGAAAAAATCCCGCAGGTAGGCTTAATGATTTGCCACAATTGTCTAAAACGACCGACCAGCTTTCAAATGAATGCACAAAATTTTAGAATAATAAAATGTTAATTTATGATTATCAATCTCTACAATACAAAGGCTACATAAACGGTGTTTACAATTTAACAGCAGCCTAAAAAATAATCACTAAAGTGTAATTGCTTACAGTAAGAGCTCTGAAAAACTCAATCTGAAAGAAGGCTTCAACAAAATGGTAATTATCCCACTTCAATGCCTCGATCCCAGCAGTTTGGCAAATGTTAATTTGAGTTTTAAACTCGTTACGTCATTGAATTCGAAACGATATAATGTGCTTACCTTCATTCAAAAACGCTAACAAATCCAATCGCATAATGATTATTTTAAGTAAACAAACAAAACTTTAAAATAACAATACCTTAACCGATTATTAACCTGTACAGCCTGGAATAACATCCTATATGATATAAAAGCCAACAAAAAAAGACTAAGATAGTTAATTTTATTCTTCAAAATATGTTCTATGCTTTATTCCTTTTCTCACCATGAATAACAAAATACTTATTGTCAATTCAATACGATATGGTATATTGATAAACTGAAATTTTCACAAACTTTACATTCCAAAATAAACTACAAATCGTCTGCTTACCTTCAAGAACGATAGCTTGTGTCCCCAATGACAGCAAACACATTTAAAAGTCCATCACGCCACCCATTCGAAAAACAGAAAGTTCGAACATTCCTCCCGATGCCTTCTACGATCGTCACCAACTCATTTCTGCACGCTTTGTATGAAGAGAAATCGAACTGGAAACCAGTTACTTGTCGGGGAACGAAAGGGTTTTCCCTCCCCACCAGTAAGTGTATTCTAGTGACACCGATCCTCGCTACTCGACCTTCCTTGAACCGGTCCGAAGATTTTGAGGAGGTCAGAGCCCTCTAGGGGGAAGGTCACTTATGATGTGCAGACGATCGTCATTCAAACATCATTCGCAAAATAGGTATTTTTAATTTTTCTTTCTTTTTTTTTTCTTTTTTATTTGAAGACTATTTCAAAATTTAGTTGCGAAATTATCATCGTTATATACACCGAAAGTGTGTTATAATTACCGTCACATTTACGCCTGTTAATTACTGTTATCTTTACTCGTTTTATAATTACTCTCACCTTTACTCGTTTTTATAACCCTAACGTTTTAAATTATTTATTTAGAAACTTGAAACCCGCCTTTTGTATTACCAATAATTCAAATCGATATTACGGCGGCCTGTTACTAAGCGATACTGTCTCCGCGGTTTACTGTGGCCAAATTATATTCAGAAATTTAAGTGTTAAATGATTAAAATACAGAAGCCCAAATAGTAGTCAATGTAAATTCAAATATTGATCATGAATGATTCAACATAAGCAGGCAGATATTATTCTGCATAAAAAGGTGCTTTCATGCAAAAGCACAAGTGTTATTACTTTCTATTTAAAAACAAATGAAAAAGTCAGAATTACTTTATTTGACAGGCACGGAAGAAAATATAATATTGTTACGAATTTCGTATTAATTTAGAATTGTAACTAAAATTATTTTATTTTCCCATGCAACGCAGACGATTTCTGAAGAGAAAGCTACGTCGGAAAATTAAAAATAAAAGATCGCGTGCATTTTATATTTGACAAAAAAAAAAAAAAAAATCTGAAAGGTTTCAGATTTTAA
>KK118902.1:975700-1002745 GCA_000611955.2 Stegodyphus mimosarum
AAAAACATAAGCACTAAATTACGCCCAAACGAAAGTAATAGTCCTTCGGGACTAAATCCCTTTGGACTAATAAATAAATATCTCGTAATTGCTGTTACCATCCACAAAAATCGAGAAAACAGGTTTTACCAGAATATTCTAATGAATAATGAAAAAAACTCATAAAAACCGAATTAAAACACCTCAGCTCAGTTGCAGCTGTTTCTAGCGAATTGTTGTTTACCTAATGCTGTTATTGATTGTAGAGAATTTGCTGTGAGATAGAATTAGTTTCTCTGTTTTGAATTGAGTTTTCTTTAACTTTTGAGATATTGCGATATTGTACGAATATCTCTGATGAAATATTTCAGCCTTTTGTTTTATTTCTTGTGAAAAGAATAAATTTTATTAACTTTTTAACAACTTGTGCATTCAATCCATTAGGAACCCCTACGCATGTAACAATATAAATGTACAGTACACTTTATAACCATGTAAGGTTTTAGTTAAACTAACAAAGGTTTATTTTAATTTAAATCTTTCTATCTCTTCTCAGTTTCAACTTCCCGTCAGAAGAAGCGCGCGTTTTCAGCATATGCTAATTTGAAGTAGAGCCAAGTACTATTTAAACCGGAGGTAGAAACCTCTCAGTGTGAGAGAGCTTTTAGTCTCAGATCACGGTCATTATGTTCGACGTTCGCCTGACTAGCTAGCAGCTAAATTGTAAGCAATAGTGCTTACTACGTGATTGCTTATTGAAATAAATCCAAGTGCGCTAGTATTAGTAATTCTAGCTACGCACCATTTAGTTAGAGGCCAACTCCGCGAAGAGCTCTGTGAACAAAGATCAATTAAATTTCTATTTAGTTTTAGTTTAAATTTATCCGATTGTTAATTTAGACCCAAATGTGGTCTTTTTACTTTCTGTATCCCTCCCGAGTTGGGAAGTAATTTGTAAATAATATTGATTTAATAAAAGAGGATTTTAAATCCCTTCCAAGTGCGTGCAGTTATTACACCACGTATATCATAGTATCTACAACTAGAACAAAACTGCTTTCAGCTCCCTGTTCCAGATCAGGACTTAAGGACTTTAAAGAGTTACTTTAAGATGTTTGACAAAAACATGTATGTAAGGTTTTAGTTAAACTAACAACCATTTAATGATGCTAATTTGACTATGTTTAAAATACTTTTAACTATTGTGACATCTTTAAATGAATATGAGATTGTATACTGATTTCTAAAATCTAGGCACATAATGCAAAATGGCAATATTCGAAATTGCAGTTGAATTCCAGTGTCTAAACATCGCTGCAGATGCAAATTGGTAGTATCCAAATATCTCATATTACAGCCATTCACGACTGACTGTCCGGACACATCATTGGCAAGACACACAACATGTCCGAACACATGCTAATCAACCAACCATTACAGACACCAGCATTCTCAAGGGTTTGAGGAAGTTCATTTAAATGCCAATACGACATGTCTCTTCGCAGGATACTTTTTGATGATTCGTGTGTCTACTACTGAAAGAAGACGAATGGAAGGTAGTGAGAGTTGGCATGCTGTCGGGCTCATTGAAGCAGGACAGTGAATCAAAGACATCGCTCATTTCTCGAAAGCAAAAACAATTCCAAACAAGTAAAACATTTGTCAGGAGTCCTGTGCCCAGTCAACCAAAGGTTACAATCCTTTTTTGAAGATCAGTATGTTGCTGTAGTAGCCAAGCGGCATCGACAAGATAACTTGACAACTGTTAGATCTACGGCTGCATGGTTACTAGGTAAGACACTACCTACCAGATCTGCGCGAAGGTTTCATATGAAGGTACGCTTGCGTATCAAGCATTTGTGTTCCACTAATCATCCAACTCAGAGGGGCAATATTATAAAATGCTGTCGTTAACATCTCTGTTGGACGGTAAGAGATTGGCGCAACGTCCTCTTCACAGAAGAGTCCAAATTTGCCTTAGAATCAGATAATAAGCTGTAAGGATTAGAGGAAGACACATAGGGGAAATCATTTCCAGAACATCACCGAACATCATCCATTGAAAGGTAGAAGCCTTCATCGTAGTATGGGCCGAAATTTCAATGGAATATTGCATCCAGCTGCACATCTTTAAAGACGGTTCTGTAAAGAACCATTCACACTAGGGTTTACATGAGCTAACGGAGCCACTTCTATGTGTCCACTAGCTCCACTGTACGTGCAGTTCAGATTTTTTTTTCAATTCGCTGCGCTGCGGTGTAAAACTGGTTTGAGAGATGGGTTGGCTATGTCAGATGTCTCCGTTAGCTCAGATAAACCCCAGTGGTGAAGTTCTTCATGCTACTGTGAGATGGCGCTTTAGCAGTTGGCCTTGATTTGCTCCTTATGGATGATAATGCCCGTTCACATTGACTTTATTGCAATACCTTTAACGAGTGTCTGGAAAACGACGATATTTCTCGTGTAGAGTGGCTGTCGCATTTTCTCGACTTAATCTCATTACAAATCTTTCAGATGCCCTTGGGCGGGCTATTTCTACATGTTTACCTCCTTCAACCGATCTCAGACAATTGGAAATTGCCCTAAGAGAGAAAAATGACAATTGTTGGCATTTGCGATGTTTGATCTCCTCATGGAAAGCATGGGTAATTGCTGCCAATTTTGTATGAAGATCCAGAATGGTCACAGGCCTTATTAATGTGCATTTTGTATACTTCCTTTCAAGTTTAAATAACAATTTGTTAATGACTCAAATGTTACGGTATCATATAATTTACCAATAATAAACATCTTTTTATCTTTGTACACAATGCTTGTTTTCTTTCTTATACATTCATATGCAATTTTGTGTTAATCAAACCTTTACTGTTTCATTCTTGTTGAATTTAGCGTGCTTAGTTTTTAGAAGCCAATAATGTTATACAGATATACAATGTCATACTCATTTAAAATAACTATATTTCACGCTATGCAGATAGCTATATTTACATCCGTACACTGCGCAGAAAAAAAAGGAGGGGGCATTTCTATATCTTTCGTTCTACTAGGCCGATTGACGAAATTCAAATTTCGTTTTTCATGTCTCGAAAGCGCGACTTAGGGTATATGTGAGTTTTATATATAGCATTGTCCTAACATAGATATTTTGACACAAAATCGGACTTTTTCTGAAATAACATACCAATTTTTTTTCCATATTTCGATTCTTCGATTCAAATTATGCCTAGGTATTAAATTTTGTAATTTTTTAGGTGAGAAATTTAAAAATTTATCTTGGCGAACTTTTTTCAGCTTGTGCCAAGAATAATTCACTCAGCGAACTATAGCCAAGCACTTAAAACGAATTTCTAACAACCTATTTTCCTTTCCTTTTTCCAATTGGAAAAAAAGTCATCTTTCATACTTTCAAATAATTTTAGCAGAGCGCATAAACTACATTTTCGTTATTATCGCTTATAATAAATACGCTGAATTTCAAAAGGCGAAAAAATGTAAATTCACGTTTATCTAAGGAAATTTTGAATAGAAAACCTGTAATTTTTTGCAGGTATGCTTAGAAATACATCTACTTTAAGATGATGGTAAAACTTATATAGGTTATAACTCAAATTTTTTTCGAAAAATTTATAAAATTATTTAAAAATCCAAATTTTAAAAACAATTCATAAAAAACTGGCGAATTTTATTTGGAATCAACCTAAATTTCGAAATATGAAAGGGAAAATCAAATGAGTTTAAGAAAAAAAGAGATATTAATAAATATATACCAAAGTCAATTATCATTGAGGAGCTAAAATTTTGAAAGCTTATTTTTTAAAAACTACTCGTGCAATTTTTACAAAATTTGGCATTTTGGCATAATTTGAGTCGTATAATCCAAATATGGAAAAGTATTGGCATGTCCTTTCAGAAAAAGTCCGATTGTGTCAAAACACCTGCATTAGAACAATGCTATATATAAATGTAATACATATCCTATGTCGCGCTTTGGAGACATGAAAAGCGCAAATTAAATTTCGTCAATCGGCCAATTTTTTTTTGGTTCAGTGTACATAAATAGGTGCACATCATGCAGTTTAACTCATCAATGCAATCCCAAAAGATTCAGTCAAATAGCTAGATTGACAATTAGTCGCTTTTATAAAGTTATCCACGAGGTGTTTCAAATCTCTCCTCCTCCCAGAAAAATAACATGTAAACCCTAAGGAAGCAAATGTATATGAGTATGAGAGCAATACAAAAATAAATCCGAAAGAGAGCGCACAAGACAGTTGCAAAAGTAATGAGACATAAAAAAAATAAATAAATAAACACAAAAGAAAAACAACAATTCAATTTTTAGTTTAAATTAGGCAATATTAAATTTTTGGCTGGCACTGTTTAAATAAACATTTTTAAAATTTTAAAAGCTAATTCTTTTTTAATTAAAAATCGTTGCGTTTTTTAAAGGGTATTCCTTTTAAAACCATTTTTCTATAAAACTTAACTCTAATCTAAGACTAAAATTTGCTTAAATTGTAAGGTTTTAGTTTAAACTAACAAAGTTTTATTTTCATTTGCCCTTTTCTATCTGTTCTCATTTCAACTTCCCGTTAGAATAAACGCGCGTTTCAGCTTTATGCTAATTTGAAGTGCAGCCAAGTTCTATTTAAACCGTAGGTAGGAACCTCTTAGTGTGCGAGAGCTTTTAGTCTCAGACCACTGTTACTCTATTCGACGTTCGCCTGCCCAGTTAGTATTTAAATTCTAAGCCATAGCGCTGTTACGCTATTACTTATTGAAGTAATTCTAAGTGCGTTAGTATTAGTTAAATCTTGCTCCGCACCATTTAGCATAGAGGCCAACCTCGCGTTCATAGCTCTGTGAACAACGGTTACTTAATTTCTATTTAAATTCAGTTTAATTTATTTGATTGTTCAGTTTAAGACCCAAATGCGGTCGTTATTTTCTGTATCCCTCCCGAGTTGGGAAGTGGCTGTATGTAATTTGTGGTTTAATAAAAGAGGATTTAAATCCTTCTGAAGTGTAGTTATTCTACCTCTTAATCACAGTATTCTACCACAGAACATAGCTGCATTCAGCTCCCTGTTCAAGATCAGGATCGTGTAAAGTGTTTCACGAAGATGTTTGCCGAACACTCAGTCCTGACAAAATAAATAAATAAAATAAAACTGAAAGGTTTCAGATTTTAAATTACGTTCAAAGGGGCGTTTTTTTTTATAATTTTGTGCATTACCCTTATTTTTAAACATCATGTTCTTCGCACTTAAACCATAAAATTGAGTTCAAGAGCAACGTGACAAAATAATTTTAAATTGAGAATATCTTTAGAATTTCCGATACACAATCTCACGCGCTGGAGATAAAAATGTTTTTCCTGTACAACGTTGCCATGGCTCACTTTGAAATCCTTGATTTTGTTCATAAAAAAATCGTTAAAGTTTAAAAAAAAATATCAAATCGATAATAAAACAAATTCCAAAAATCAAATTTGGGCTTTCAGATGCCCATATTCGTAGTAGGGTTTACATCATTTAAAACTGGATTGCTCTAAGTACGGTTGTTTTATCACAATGCGAGAAACATGCATATATTTATGCAGATTTTTCATTATTTAATTTCTTCAACTATAATACAAGTCGAGATAATATTGGGTGGCAACAGTTTCAAAAGTGAAACGGACATTCAGAGTGATTCGACGCAAAAGCGCTAAACGAAAACAATAGTCCTTCAGGGACAAAGCCCCTTTGGGCTAAAAAAAACTAAACAAGAGGCAAATTTAAAATACATTTGTTCTATCGCGCCGCAACGTCTTATCTGCTGCCTTGTTAATAAAATCCAAACTATAAAAAAATAATTAAAGCATGTATTATTATGCGATCAATAATTTGTATTGGTAAACATCTTTTCAAAAGGTTTCGTATTATTATCCGTCGTTATAATAACCGAAACCAATCTAAAGTTTCTCAACTACTATGCACAAATTATTTAACGCTTGAGAAACATTTAAAAGTTTTATTTTTGCAACAATATTTTAAGCACCTGAATTTTACAAGTATACGAAAATCAATATGCACTTTCCAAGTAGGTTTACACTTTGTAAAATATTTCAAGGTTAATGAGTGATTAACTTTAAAAACAAAATTTGTTTAACGTTTATGTAATTCATGCTGAAATTAAATTTTTAATAAATTTCGCAAATCCGGTTATAAATATACTTCAGTTTCCGATAAATTACACCTATTTTATTCAAGGAAAAAATTATAAAAACCTAAACAAAAACTATAGCAAATAGTTAAAAGAAATCACCAGCGGTGAAAATTAGAGATATCTTTATTCGGTGTATTCGTGAATTGGTTAATAAATCCATTGATTTTAATTAGTACCAACGTATATATAACCAGAAGTTTAAGTAACTCAGGTTAACATTTAAATCAATGTACATTATCAGTTGTATTGTTATTATACATATATTAACCTTCAACACGACATAAATGCTAGCATACCTTATATAAACCATTAGAAAGACAGCAAGTTTCTTACCTGCAAAAGAAAAAAAAATATTAGAAAATGTTAATAACTTACAAGGACATCAAAGTAATTTTTGAAAACCATCTTATCAGTTACACATGTCATAAGATAAAATGAAAATAAATTTTTTTCCATAATTATTATCACTTACGTATATTTTGATATATATTTAGTTAGTAAAATTTTAAACTTGTTTAAAAAAATCTGATGTGTACACCACATGACTTCCTTGTATGGAATATTAAATTATACACAATTTTCCTGCACTTCATTTAAACATGTTCAGTTAATAGTTAACGAATTTTGAATTAAATCTACTTCGTCAATAGCGCATACACCACAACAGAATAAATATACCCTTTAAAGTTCACTATACTTATTTACCATAGACACACTTCGGCGCTAAACACAGACGATTCAGCGCCGCTTACCTAATGCGCATGCGCTACTGATTAAATCAGTTATCACTTCGCGGTAAGGGAAAAATACATAAAAATTCAAAATATTATCATTACAAATTGAAAGATATAGAAAAACATAGAACACCAAGTACAGTTAAAACAATTTTTACACTTAAAATTACAATTTGTACGCAAAAACAAGCTAATAACTTAAATGATAATTCCAGAATGATTCAAGCATTTAATTCGCGATTATAAAAGAAGACGTTATTTTGTTGTTGAGAAGCTTAGTTTCTTTAGATTGGCAACAAATCCACTATTCTGCTAAGCTTCAAATGTAAACAAATATGGGCGTTATCACAAGCAAAAATTAGGCTCAGCCTCACTTAAAAAACTTTAAATTGATGATAATTCCACAATTATTGAATGCAGATTAACTAAAGGCACAAAAATCTTAACCGAAAGATAAGAACAACATAATTCAATCATTTTTAAAGCAAAAAATGCACAATTTACAAACTTATAAGAATAAAGAAACTGAGCTCACAGAGCCGAGTAACAGAGTGGATATATACATACATATATTTATATACTTTTGGTGCCGCCGATTGCAACCAAAATGCGAGGTGCACATCTACATGTTAAAGCAGTCCTGTATACAAAATTGCAGCGTTCTGAGGCCAGTCCGTTTTGAGTTATGCGAGATACATACATACATACATACGTACATACAGACACCATGAAAACCTAAAAAGTGTGCGAACAGCCTCTGTAACTGAAATCTAACTTCGCATTTATTTTTTTATTATTATTATAACAATTATTGTTATTTAATGAAAGTCGTATTGCCCAACGCAATCATATTTATATGAACTTAGCAATAATGGATAACGCATTCTGAAGCCAGTCGACGGTGTAAAACAGAAAGAATTACTGCGTAATTTTCGCATATCTCTGAACTTTAAGCGCAGGAATGGTGGTTCTCTTTTGTCAAACCCAAATACCATTTAAAATACCTTTTGAGGGCAGAGTAAATTATCACGAAAATTTTATCACCTCCTTGTGAAAACTGTATACTCTTACGTGCAAATATCTGACGGGAGTTCAAAAAGCATGGAGTGCAGGAACTGAGAAACGGGTGGGAGCTGAGATTCTTCTAGCTTTACAGAGAAGAAAGTACAATGAAGAATTTGTGGTCTAATAAACCAGATAACAACGGAATTAAAAGGCGAATCGCAAATCGGCGACGCGGAAATGACATCGGATGTCGCCAGTTGGAGACGATGCTAGAAATTGTTAACGAATATAAGGTGAAAAAAAGTCTAGGAATGTATGGAAATGATTGATCAGATAAGATTCTCCCCGCCCCCCAAAAAATCAAAATACTTCTTTGTTTCTTTTCATCATTTAAATAGTAAATACGCGTAATCTCTACATATAATAAAACAAAGAGTCTGTGTGTGTGTGTGTGTTTTTCGTTCGTGTTGCGAGTAAGCTAATAGACCCAGGGCCACGAAATTTAGTACATAGGTGTATCTACACAAGAGCCAGTGCACCTCGAAGCCATTTTTTCGAAATTCGAATTCGAATTTTTTTTATTTTATGTTTTGTGACCAAATCCCGTCATTCTGAGACATAATGGGCTACAGGAAAGCGAGATTTCACTCTATACATTTCATTTTTACATCGTCGTGAAGCGTAGACACTTAGCTATTTTACGAACTTAAAATAAATTTCGTATTTCAATAAATCGATTCAATACGAATTTATTTAGGAAGGTGAGCTTAACACCTTTTCAACGGAATTTTTTTTTTTAAATTTATTTTAAAAAATGTGCCGTTTACTTTCCTTTGAGTTTTGGACACGTTGAAGGAGGGGGGGACAATTCTATATTTCCCGCTCTACCGAGCCGATGGACGAAATTCAACTTGCGTTTTTCATGTCTCGAAAGCGCGATTTAGAATATGTATTAGATTTATATATATATCATTGTTCTAATGTAGGTATTTTGACACAAAATCAGACTTTTTTTGAAATGACATGACGAAGAACCACAGTACATGAAGACTACATAGGTACAGCATTATACAACAGTTACATGTAATCTTAGCTAGTTTTTACTTTTGTTTTTTAGACAGATAGTGCGCAAAAATGACGATCAACGGAAATAAGAGTTTAAGTCATGTAAACATAGAGGGGGAACAGTTGATATTAACATTTTAATTGCTTACATAAACAAAATATGTTAAAATATTTAACAGGATATTTTCAAAACGTAGCACGGCACATTCAATTTGTTTCTATTAGTAAGCATTCTGAATTACTAAGATGTTAGCAAGTCTAGCTTGTTTCATTTCTTTTTACAAGAAAGGAGTCTAAAAACTTAGTTGGCAAGATTTTCTTTTTCTTTTTGCTATATGACTCTGCAAATGCAATATAGTGCAGCAGGAAATGCTTTCGTTAATATCTTGATTAAAAAGCTGCCAAAGAAGGCTGTTTCGAATCCCATGATTATTACCCTTTATGACCAATTTATTTTGCTGCTTATTTGATCCAATTTCCTCTTTTAGCACTAGAAGGAATAAATTCGCAATCAGAAAGGAGAAAATACTTCCAAGTCGCCGTTAATAGCTGGTATATTCTGCATACACATACAAAAAAAAAAAAAAAAAAAATGCAAGTAATAACATATAATCAAACTACCTGTTCTACAGAGCCAAAAGACGAAATTTAATTTGCGTCTTTCTTGCCTCGAAAGCTCGACTTAGCATATATAATAGATTTATATATAGCATTGTTCTAACACAGGTATTCTGATATACAATCCGACTTTTTCCGAAATGATATATCAATTTTTGTTTCCATCCTTTGATTCTACTACTCAAATTATGCTTAAACATTAAATTTTGCAAAATTTGATGAGAAAACTACCGAGAAATTTTAAGATTTATCTCGAGCTTTTTACCACTTTTCGCTAAGATTAATTCACTTGATGAAATTCTTAATTTCTGGTAACCTATTACCCTTTCCCTTTCATTATGCACGAGCGAACAAAAAGTTGCATGGTTCATTCTTTCAAATATGCTAAAATTCGAAACGTGCCTATATATAAATTCACGTATATCTTGGGAAATTTGGAATAAAAAATCTGATGTATACACCACATGATTTCCTTGTACGGAATATTAAATTATACGCATTTTGCATTTCATTTAAACTTACTGCATTGAATTGAATCTACTTCATCGATAGAATAAATGCATTCTTTAAAATTCACAATATTTGCTTACCAAAGCGACACTCTGGCGGTAGCTTCACTTAACGGCGTTATATCTCATTCATTTTATAACCCAGAATGCACAAAAATTTCATTTTATTATGTATATCATCTGAAGAATTACCTAATCGTTGCCACACGTTCTATTCAACTACTATAATAAATCTAAAACGAAGTGTAAAAGAAGTTAAACAAACAATAAAAGAAACAGTTTTTCACAGACGATTTAATATTTCTCATTCAGTTAATTCAGTTCTCACTTCGCGACAAGGCAAAAACACATAAAAACTCAAAATATCTGTATTAAAAATTACGAAGTAAGTCTTAAACACTTATTTCCCCGAATAAATTCCAGAATTGATTAAGCATGATTTAATTCGCAATACTAAATGAAGGAGTTTTATCTTTATTGTATGGAAACTTAGTTTCTTTAGATTGGCAACAAATCCAGTATTCTGCTAAATTTGAAATGTAAACAAATATGGCTCCTACCACAAACAAAAATTATGTTTCGCTGCAGTTTAACAACTTTTAAATTGCTGACAATTCTATAAATATTGCATGCAGATTTACTAAAGTTATAAAAACTTTAAGCGGAAGATGAGAACAACATAATCCATTTTAAATCAGTTTTATGATTTTTTGGGGGAAAAGAATTCTTTATTATGTCTTTATGAACGGATAGTACGCAAAAGCATCGTTAAATTGCATCGATAGCGGTAAAAATGGATATTTTCATTGAAACATGAAACCCGATATTTTTCGCGATTACAATACTTCCTTTTTACTTCGTACAAGGAATTAAAAGGCTAATATTTTACAGGTATGTTTAGAAATACATCAACTTTAAAGGGATGACAAAAATTTTATAGGTCATAATTCAAACGTTTTTTGGAAAATTTATAAATTTACTAAAATTACAAACTTTTACTAACTTTTCAAATTTACTAATATTGAAAACAAAAAATTAAATCAGATTATATCTGCAAATTTTATTTAGATTTTGAATTGTAAAAGAAGGAACCACTTTAGATTACTAAAAAAGAGCTATTAATTAATATATAGCAAATTCAATTAAGAATGAGGAGCTAAACTGTTGAGAGCAAAATTTTAAAAAACTACTAGTGTGATTTTTAGAAAACTTGGCACTTTGGCATAATTTGAGTCGTAGAATCGGAATACGAAAAAGAATCGTTTATATCCTTTCAGAAAAAGCCCCCTGTTAGACTAATGCTGTACATAAATCTAATACATATTATATATTCTAAATCGCGCTTTAGAGATATGATCGGTCCAGTAGAACAGGAAATATACAGCTGTCCCACTTTTTCTATGCAGTGTTTGCTCATGTGTACATGCGCATATGTGCTGGCATTTGTTTATGAAACGCATGCGGCTGTCGAATTCTATTCATATGGATCGATTTGTGTGTCTATATTGATTGTTAATTATTAATAATTATTAAAATCTCAGAACTAAATGTAACAAGCAATATTTAAAATCAGTTTATTACAATGCATGTGAACGAGAACATTTGATGATACTGAAATTAATCAGATTTAAAAATGCATCATTTTGCTTAAAACATATTGTTCCGGATTTCACAGTTATTTGGCTATTTTATTTAGAATTGTAATTAAAATTGCCTTATTTTCGCGTGCAACGCAGACGATTTTTGAAGCGAAAGCTACGTCGGAAAAATAAAAATAAAAGCACGCGTGCATTTAATATTTAATAAATAAATATTTCGTAATGACTGTTACCATACAGAAAAATCTAGAAAAATCGAGATTGTTCTAATGATAATTAAAAAGCTTATAAAAGCCGAATTGAAACACCTCATCTCAGTTGTTGCTGTTGTTGTTGCAGTTGTAGGTGTTGCTTATTAAGTATCATGTTCTTCGCAGTTAAACCATAAAATTCAGTTCAATAGCAATATCGCAAAATAATTTTAAAATGAGTCTATATTTAGAATTTCCGATACATAGTTCCGCGCGCTAAAGGTAAAGTTTTTTTTTCTTCCCGTAGAGTGTTGTCATTGCTCGCTTTTAAATCGTTTTAGTTTGTTCATCAAAAATTCGTTAAAGTTTTACAAAATATGAAAGAGATAATAAAGCAAATTTCAAGTTCGGGCTTCCAGATGCGCCTATTCGGGTGGAAACGTACGTTATTCAAAATTGGATGGCTCTAGATACCGTCCTTTCATCACATTTGGAGAAACGTACATACATTTATGCAGATTCTTCATTATTTTAATTTCTTTCAATATAATACAGAGCTGCAATATTTGGTGGCAACAGTTTGAAAAGTGATTCAGACTTTTAATGTTTCCAACGCAAAATCGCAAAACGAAAACAATAGTGCTTCGGAAACAAAGCCCCTTTGGACTTAAAAAAAAAGTATATACATTATTCACTTGTTCAAAGTTTGGGCATTTTTCCAGCATATGAAAATAGTGATCTGTTGCCTTCAAGCAAACAGTTCGAAAGAAATAAGTGCAGAATTTCAGAAAGTGCAACGGGGAATGTTTAATTTCTTTTCGTAGCCCTTTAATATCCTATGAGAAAAGACGAAATACAGACTTTGCTAGCTGTTAGTCTTTCTTTACAGACTTGCCGCCTTGTCAGCAGAAAAGACAGATTCGTTGAAAAAAAAAAACACGTTCTCAAATCAGTATTAAACACGGAGATCTCTTTTAATGGTCTCTTGCACACATCCTGAACAACCCCAGAGTCCAGACAAACAAATTATAAAATGACCTTTGAAAGAAATAAATTACCACCTCCGCGCGTGTCGGTGACAGACGCTGCATTCCTAGCTGCAGCGACATTTTTACATCCTGGCATTGTCTATTTGGTTGTTGCTTAACGAAGTGTAAACGACCGACTGCTTCAGCCCTAGCGATATTATATTTCGCACTGACTTATTGACAAAGGCTGAAAACCTTACAGCAGTACAATACAGAAAAATTAAGGTATTACCATTAAATCACTAATGTGATAAGATTAAAGGTGGAACGAATCCTGAATGTTCTCGAATCCGAAATCTAAAAGGTTATCGAATTTACTGAATCCTTCATGTAAGAATAATAAAAAGAAAAATCTTTTACTTAAATGTTTTCGATTAAAAGGAATTTTGAAATTTACATTTAATGAAAATTAAATGAAGTACATAATTAATATTTATGAATCTTGCGGTTAATTTTTTTAACATAATGTGACAAAATATTTTTGAATAACAATTCAAATGCTTTGCATTTATTTATCCATGAGCCTTGAGGAAAAATTAGGCTTCCGTGGAACACCCTCAAACCTGCTTTTGTGTGGTCTTTTTCTGTGCAATTTTTTTAGCGGTATAAGGTGTTTCTCCCACCTTCTTCACATGCCTTTGTGGTGTAGTGGTAAGCACGCTCGACACGTAATCGAGAGGTCCGTGGTTCGATTCCCGGCGAAGGCGTCGCTCATTTTTCAATCTCGCTTCATAAATACCTGATGACTCTACAGCGGTATATGAAAATTTCAATCAAATTGGAACATAATTGACGAAGCTATCAATAAAAAAATAAAACAAATAAATAAAAATCTGAAAGCTTTCAGACTTTACATTACGCCCACAGGAAATTAAGAATTTAAAGAATAAAAAGGGCACTGCAGGCCGTGGCCCACTAGGGCTGTAGCGCTACTGAGTTTAGTTTAGTTTAGTTCCAATTAAGCATTTCGCCAAGAATTGGCGAAAACTGGAAAAGTGCGCCAAGATAATTTTGTTAATTTCTCGGTAGGTTTCACACCAAATTTTGTAAAATTTAATATTTGGGCATAATTTGAGTAATAGAATCGAAATATGAAAAAAGCGGTAAGTCACTTGAGAAAAATTCCGATTTTGTGTCAAAATAATCACCTTAGATCAATGTCATGTATAAATCTGATATATATCCTCAGTCACGCTTTCGAGATATGGAAAATGCAAATTAAATGTCGTGAATCGGCTCAGTAGAACGAGAGATATAAAGCTGTCCCCTTTTTTGTGCAGACAGTACCTTTGCGCCTTTTTTAGGATTTCAATATTCGTATTACCTGTACAGTCCCAGAAATACTGCGAGTACAAAAAAAAAAGTGTTCCTCTTAGCTTTCTGCAGTTCCAAAGGTTGCCAAGTAAGATAATCCTCTTCTTTAACCATTACCATCTTAAGGAAACAGTTATTAATCCTCTTAACTGTAAAGAATATTCTGTAACTAAAGCAGGGATAAAAACTTTTTTTTGACAGTAAGTAAAGGAAGTACAAACGCTTGTTCTATTGACATGCAGTATAATCGTGATGGCTTTGACTGCAACAATGCGAAGGTGACTGGATATTGAATTCGAATTAAAACCGAACTGGTAGATTTCGAAAAGAATATTATCTTATTAAAAAAAAGCTTCTTGAATCTATTCAGAAGTATTCATATTTATATTTCCTTATATTTATATTTATATATAACCTGTTATTCCAACATGATTTCCAAGATAAATATCACTAAGATAAATTTGATTTATTCCAAACCGTTTTTATATTTTATCTAACAGGATCCTCATTTCGTCTGAAAGAGGATTATTTCCACAGGAAAATTAGAAACCAACAAAAAGAAAATGACAGAGCTAATTAGCGGCGATGAGATTTTGTACCATCATCTATTTCGCCGACATCCTGTTCTGAAACATCTGCAGAACATAAAAGAAACGTTCCATCACAATCCATACCTAATTAATAAACTACAATTGAGAGGAAAAAAGGATTTAACAACCTCAGCGACGAGGTGCTCTCAAACTCCATTTACAGTTTTTGTTCGGGCAAAAGAAATAATTGCATTTCTGTCGATAATGATAATTTTTTCCTGCTCTTCTCATTTCTCAAATAGATCTCGTGAAATGAAAGAAAATTTATCATTCTTATTGAGTTAAAACAAATGAATGAATGGAAAGTCCTTTTTTATTAAAAAAAAGGCTTTCATTGCACAAAATATGATAAATGGAATGAAGGAGAAATATATTACCTTTGGGAAAACTAAGGTTTATATATTTTATTTTCTGATCTTTTCACGATGCAACTTTGTCTCAATCAAATGCAGAGTGAATTTATTAAAATAGGAAAACGTTCAAATTTCTAGGTGGAAATAATTACTGGACGAATACCAACCATACTAGATATACACTGAAAAAGAAAATAATAATAAAATAAATAATATAAAAATGAGACATCTCCATATCTCCCATTCGCCGATTGACAAAATTCAACTTGTATTTTCCATGTCTCGAAAGCGCGACTTACGAATATGTATTAAGATTTATATATAGATTGTTCTAATACAGGATTTTTGACATAAAATCGGACTTTTTCTGAAATGGCATGTCAATTTTTTTTCCCATATTTCGATTCTGCTACTCAAATCATGCCAAGCTACCAAGTTTTGTAAAAACCGCACGAGTAGTTTTTAAAAAAATGGGCACTCACATTTTAGCTCCTCAATGCTAAATGAATTTGTAATAAATATTTATTAATGTCTCTTTTTTTATTAAATTTATTCTATTTTTCCATTCACATTTCGAAATTTAGGTTCATTCCAAATACAATTCGTCAATTTTTTATGATTTATTTTTAAAATTTGTATTTTTAAATAATTTTAAAAAATTTTCGAAAAATATTTTGAATTATAACCTATAAAATTTTTGCCATCATCTTAAAGTAAATGTATTGCTAAGCACACCTTCATAAAATTGCGAGTTTTTCTATTCAAAATTTCCTAAGATACGCGTGAATTTACATTTTGGCGCGTTTTGAAATTTGGCGTATTTATTACAAGCGATAATAACGAAAACGATAATAACGTCTACGCACTCTATTAAAATTATTTGAAAGTATGAACGATGACTTCCCCCCCCCTCGTGGACTATGAAAAAAGGGAAAGGAGAATAAGGTGTTATAAATTAAGAATTCGCCATTCTTGCGCAAACTGAAAAAATGCGCCAAGATAAATTTTTTAATTTCTCCACAAATTTCTCACCAGGAACTACAAAAATTTAATATCTAAGCATAATTTGAGTCGTAGCATCAAAATATGGAAAAACGTGGTATGTTATTTCAGAAAAAGCCCAATTTTGTGTCAAAATAACTATGCTAGAACAATGCTATATATAAATCTAATACATATCCTCAGTCGTCCTTTCAAAACATGAAAAACGCAAGTTGAATTTCGTCAATCGGCGCAGCAGACCGGGAGATACAGAACTGCCCCCCTTTTTTTGCGCACTGTACACGCTGTAAGATTAGGCTTAGTAAATGGTTCAATGCAGACTACTTTAATGAAATGATGATTTTTGTTGACATCTCTGTAATACAGACGGTGTCTGATAAGTCTAATTTCGGTATTCTGCGCCTAGAAAAGGGATAAAGCTCTCTTCTTAATGTTAAGATACAATTGGAAAAATTCATTATTTGGAAATCAGTTTCTATCTTATTCGGAAAGCAACAAAATTAAAACCCATATCTGTTATAACGTAACTGAAATCATATTTTTCTTCCAACAATAAAATTAAATCCTAATTTCTCCAGGATACATCCCATCCCCTTCAGTACATACTATAAAATGCTTCCTAATTGTCAAATGGATAACAGAACAGTGGTGTTCGACCCGGGTTCAAACCTAGGCGAACGAGTTGAATGATTATTTTCATACGCTTCCCGATATATAACATAACTATGAATAAGGTCTTCCACAAAGGCGTTCCTCCTCTTAGACACAGTCCTATCGTGTATTCCGAATTCTATTAAAGAGAACAAATCTAGTGTCATCTTTCGATTACTAAGACGCGTATTGTGGCCAAAAATACTCCTTCACGAAGCAAGAAAATACTGCTAGTTTAGTTTTGTAATAACTATTAGACTATATTACTATTACTAGCATTGTAAGGAACTCAAGGTATTATACACTGTTACGAAATGTCCAGCTGCTGTAAGATAGCTTCCTCGCAAAGCGGTTTAGGGTTGCCAGAAAATGGCAAATGAAGGCAGGATTGTCATATTTGGCGCGAAATCGCCCATTTGGCCTCGTTTGGCGACAAAATTGGCGATATGTCGTAGACGGATGAAGAACATTCTAGAACGAATTCTGGCCGGTTTGGCCCGGAATGTTCTCGAGGGCAGGCCAAAAGCTATATAAACCCTGCCTGTACGGGGAGTAGCAGTTTAATGTCGAGTTGATCGTCGAGTGCATCGCGAGTTGGTGCATCAAGAGCGTGCATCGTCAAGGCTTCCAAGTGCATCGAGCGAGTTGTAGCGTAAACAGTAGAACGCAAGAACTGGACCCCCGTCCTGCACACCTCTAGGGCCTGCCTCTCGGGGTGAGCGTGTCCAAGCTCCTGTGACCCCTTCAACGGCAGCGCAGACCCCACATCCCTGCCCAGCTTTACACAAAGCACAGGACAAGGAAGATACGCTAGCAAAATAGTAAAAACAAAAATTGAACACTTAATCATATCCGCCTCCGGGCACCACTCCATTGGCTTCGATTTTCCGCTTGGTGCCTTGTCCACTTTATCAGTCCCCGCCACTGGGACTCTGAGGGCTAAACCCCTGATGACTAAGTCGGTGATCTCCAATCTACCTCCACCACAAGCAAAGGAACAGACACGACAGTACCAGTACGGTCCCTGCCAAGCCTGAACCAATCTGAGAATAAACACGGGCTCTAGTGTGAAGTCAACCTATATGTCCCCGTGGTTGAGACTGCCTAAGTACAGATCCTAGCCAGTACTTCCCAGTCAACTCCTGGAGGGCTTGTAGCGTGGACAGTCTGGAGATTACGTTGAGTTCCGAGAAGGACAAAACCGAGTCGGGAGCAGTACTCTACTGCTTTTCCGTGAAGCCGTCTTCATTGTAATAGTCTGCTAACCTGAAGGCTGTGTTGCTAATTGTTTCAGGGTACTTGTCGTAGATTTTCGACAACTGTAAACGTATTTTTGTAGCTGTCCTGAATCATACTGGCTAATAATTTGTGTTTTAATTCTTTATCAGGTGTTGTCGCTAATCACTCCAAATCTGCAAACCCGCAGAACACAACAACACAAGCAAATTGGAAGAGAAACACGCCATTGTAAAATTAGATAAAAAGGCAACGTTTCTAGGCGGAAGGCTTTGAAAAGCTACGAAACTGCTGGCAGACAATCATAGCTTTGGATAGTAATTACTACCCGCACTACTACTTTCATGTTTTTTTCTAAAACATTCGTTATAACCAGATATTTAAACAACGAAGTACTTCTAACAGCAGATTAAAATGAAAGAAAAAAAATCTACGTTTCACATGACTTCCTTGTACGGCATATTATATTATACATATTTTTGGCTGCTCTTCATTTGAAATTATTTCCTCGAATCATTATAACTTAATTACCCGACCTCTCAAAGCAAGTTGAAAATGACATCAAAGACTGCAAATTTTGAAATTAAATACCTCGGTCATTTTTTTGCCGTACGCGATTCAAACTCTTTATAATTTTATTTTCCCATAACGAGTATAAAATTTCCCAAATATGAGTACAGGGACCGCGAAAACGCATTAAAATACACATTTCGTTATTTGTCCGAAGTTAATATCCTTTTTTAAATTTGACATGACCAAAACATGAATATTTTCGTCACTTAAAACATTTCTGCAACTAGAAGTATATGACCACGAAAACGACTGCGAAAATAAAGGCAGGGTAAGGGGATGAGTTTTGGGTGTGCCGACTGCAATAAAAAAGGGAAGTGCATAACTAAATGTTATAGCAGTCCCATGTACAAAATTCTAACGTTCTAAGGCTAATTGTTTTGGACTTATGCGAAATTAATACATACACACGTAACGTCACGAAAATTTCCCGTTTAAATCTATTTTACAATTCGTTTCGGAAGAAATAATCTTTATTCTGTCCCTGCATACACTGCTCGGGGTGGTGAAAGGGAACAGTTCTATATCTCCCATTCTACTGGGCCGATTGACGAAATTCCAATTGCGTCTTCCATGTCTCGAAACAGAGACTTAGGATATATATTAGATTTATATATAGCTTTGTTCTAATATATTCAAAATGAAAGTAATTAAAAGTAAATTAATAAGCCCAAGACTTGCGTTAAAGGCAGTACTTGCAAATTTATATTACTCTTAATACGTACTTGCATTCCAGTCATTTGGTTTTTTAAAATTTTAAGGCAAGTTGGTTAATTTTTGCTTACTAGTTTGATTTTTAAATTTCTTTTTTACTACAGTTTTTAACTTTAATTTTATGGATTATTACTTTTATCTTCTTATAATTTTTTAAAATTTGTTCTTGAATCTACTTTTGTTTTTACTTTCGTATTTGAAATGAAAAGAGAGTGTAGGGGGATATGTCTTCTAAAGTAAGCGTCTAGTTCAGATTAATTATGTTCTTAGTGAAAAAATTTTAATTCTAAAGATTATTTGCTTTTTAACAGGATTCTTTTGGTTTTGACTTAATATCTTTATTTTGATTGAGTATCAATTATTGATTTGAATCTAGCAAATAATTTGATGCTTACTTGGAAGTAAGATGAAACACTCTCTCTTATTTTGGTTACTGTTGATTGATGGTAGATTGGTTTATCCCCTTGATAAGTCGATTAATCTGCTATCAATGACAATAACTGGTTTTTCAATACTTAAAAAGTTTACTTTTGATTTTGGCATTTTTGGGTTTTAGTTTTGCCTTAACTGTGTCTAAATAAAGAAGCAAGGACTGAAAATTCTATATTTTTTTTTAATTCTAAAAAATACATTTTCAATAATGTTTTTAAATTGAATTTCCGTTGCTTGGAGATGTAATATGGAGAGTTTTCTTTTTATAATTTTTAGTAAATTATTTGTTCTAATATAGGTATTTTGACAAAAAATCGGACTTTTCCTAACATAACATATCATTTTTTTTAATATTTCGATTCTAAGACTCAAATTATGCGTAAGTATTAAATTTTGTAAAATTTGGTGAGAAATTTAAGGAGAAATTAAAAAATTTAACTCGGCGAATTTTTTTCAGTTTGAGCCAAGTCGCATCGTTCTACTTTCAAATAATTTTAACAAATGCGTACACCAGATTTTCGTTATTATCGCTTTCAACAAATATGTCAAATACGCGCAATATATAAATCCACGTTTATCTTCGGAAATTTTGAATAAAAAGCTCTAACCTTTTGCAGGTGGGCTTAGAAATACACCTACTTTAAGATGATCATAAAATTTTTATAAGTTATAATTCAAATTTTTTTTCGAAAAACTTATAAAAATGATTTAAAAATACAAATTTAAAAAATAAATCATAAAAAATGGGCGAATATTGTTAGAAATGAACCTAAATTTCGAACTGTGTAAGAAGGAATCAAGTAAGTGTAATAAAAAAAGAGATATTAATAAATACATACCAAATTGAATTAACATGGAGGAGTTAAAATTTTGAGAGCTAATTTTTTAAGAACCACTCGTGCGATTTTTGCAAAAATTGGGAGTTTGGCATCATTCGAGTCGTAGAATCGAAATATGGAAAAAAAATTGGCACGGCATTTCAGAAAAAGTCCGATTTTGTGTCAAAATAACTATATTTGATCAAAGCTATATAAAAATCTAATACATATCCTAAGTCGCGCTTTCCAGAAATAGAACGGGAGATATAGAACTACTCCCTTTCTTTTTGCGCAGTGCACATATGCCATGGAAGAAAATCGTCCAACAGGATTCAGAAGCGGTCAAAATGGATATTTTCCTTGATATATGATTCCAGTTTTCGTTATTTCCTTTACTTCGCACAAGAAAGTAATAAAAAATTGGAATTTATGTTTTAAGAGAAGACAAAGATTGTACACATTTAGATATTTTTCCTAAAATATTTCCCAAACGAAGTTATGGAAAAAAGGCCGGAAAAATTGTTTGAAGGGAATTCAGTTAACTCGTTTCCCGAATTTCGTTATCATGCCCGTACAGTGTTGAATGATATTTCTGAATATAAAATACGAATCCATGGGAATATAAAAACAATTCAAATGGAAAACGAGAGAAATGAAATATGCTAAAAGGATATAAAATTCGGTTTCCACTTGAAAAGGAACCCCATTTGGTAAAATCTTTTTGTAATGCATATAATAAATTCTCCGCAGTAGAAGACACTACATTCGGAAATAAATTCCAAAATTCATGGCGACGCTTTAACTGTATAGGTAGAGATAGTTTGGTATTGTTATGTGCGTACGGGTTCGTTATATATTGAATGCACAAGTCGTTAAAAAGTTAACAAAAATTTATTCTTTCCACAAGAAATAAATCAAAATGATGAAATATTTCTTCACAAATCTTCGCACAATATCACAATACCTCAAACGTTTAGCAAAAACTCAGTTCAAAACAGATAAAATAATTCTATCTCACAGCGAAATCGCTACAATCAATACAGCATTAAGTAAACAAACAGCAGTTCGCTTTTTACAGCTACAACTACAACAACAACGGAGATGAGGTGTTTCAATTCGGCTTTTATAAGATTTTTAATTAGCACTAGAATAATCTCGATTTTTCTAGATTTTTCTGGATGGCAACAGTCATTACGAGATATTTATTTATTAAGCATTAAACGCACGCGCTCTTTTACTTTTATTGTTATTTTTTTTTCGACGTAGCTTTCTCTTCAAAAATCGTCTGCGTTGCACGGGGAAATAAAAAGGAATTTTAATTACAATTCTAAATAAATAGCCAAATAAATGTGAAATTCATAACAGTATATTCTTCCACTAATACATTTTAATGTAAAATAAAACATAAATCAGACATATTTTTCGTGTGTCCACGAAAACAAAAATAAAAACCAAATTTAAAAGATGTAAATGTTATGCGAACCCATTTTAGTTCAGATATCAGTCAAATTTTAACGAATGCAGCTCGAAGAACAAGCATCCTTTAACGTAAGCCGAATATAAAGATGTTTCACGGATTTTGTTAGATTAAATAAAAGCAGTAGTCTTCCAAAATTAGTCGTGAAAGCATATATCCTTGCTTCCAAACCTTAAAAAGTCAAATGAGGCTAATGATAAATTCAAAACTTCTATCATTAGCGCTTGAAGGTGGGAGAATATTTTCGAAATTACAACTGTTATGTCTTGAAAATGGTTGCAGCAAAAACATCCTGAGAGAAAAGAAAGCAAAAAGTAAACACCTCAGTTCTAAAACATCGTGGTACAAAATATCGTCGTCGTAAATAAGGAGGTTCAATAACTTCGCAATTTAAAAGCACCGTCATTGAAAATATCGTGGTAAAAATAAACAATTATAAATGCTCGCATGACGGCAACATCGCAGACATACAGTGGCTCTCAAAAGTGTTCGTATACTTATGATTTTCATTGAAATAGGACTCTATCCATTAATTTTAAAAGTAAACTTTCTGAATGAGATTTTAATAATAAGATCTATAATCTGCTCGTAACAAAATTACACGAAATATTTTTAAAATATAGTGAAACTTTATTTTTTTAAACTAATGATAAAAAAATAAAAGCGAAAAAAGTTACTGTTTATTTTTAAATGAACTTGCTTTAATTATTTAAAAACAAAACAATTATTTCCACTGCTCCATAAATCCTAATTCTATTAAATTGTTCTACAAACTCAGATTACAAGCAATATCTTTCCCCCTCCCCTTTAAAAGATTCCTTCTTTTCCTAAAAAATAAAATAAAAAATTTAAAAAAAAAAAAATCTGAAAGATTTCAGATTTTAAATTACGTGCAAAGGCGCGTTTTTTTAACGTTTCGCGTGCTACCTTACTCAAACCATAAAATTCAGTTCAAAATCAATATCGCAAAATCATTTTAAAATGAACATATCTTTAGAATTTCCGTAAGTCTCGTGCGCTGGAGGTAAAAATGTTTTTTTTTCCGTACAGTGTTGCCATTGCTCGCTTTGGAATCATTTAGTTTGTTAATCAGAAATTCGTCGAAATGTTACAAAACATAAAATCGATAATAAAGCAAATTTCAAATTCAAAATTAGGGCTTCCAGATGCCCATATTCGCAGTAGGATTACTTCATTCAAAATTCGATGGCTCTAGGTTTTATCACAATGCGAGAAACATGCATACATTTATGCAGATTTTTCATTTTTTAAAATTTAATGCAGAGCGATAACATTTAGTGGCAACAATTTGAAAAGTGAAACGGGCATTCAGAGTGAATCGACGCAAAATCGCAAATCAAAAGTAATAGTCCTTCGGGACTAAATCCCTTTGGACTAATGAGAAACATTTTATCTCACAAAAGTCTTCGTTCACCTCAAAATAATCTTGACATATTAGTAAATATTTTCATTTTTCGTTAAACTAATATTTAGTAGGATATCCTTTAGCATCCACAACAGCTTTTAAACGTCTGGGAATAGATTTTACTAGTTTTTTTCTGTAATTTCTGTATCAATGTTCATCCATTCTTCCATCATGACTGTTTTGAGTTCGCTATTCCTTTTGATGTCGTGTTTTCGTACTCTAACCTTCAGTTCTTTCCAGATATGTTCCATGGGGTTTAAATCTGGCGACTGATGTGGTGTTTTCAAAACCTGCGGACAATTATAGAGACGCCACAGGCGAACGTTGAGAGCCGTATGCTTACGATGGTTATCATGATTAAAAATAAAGTTGTTTCCAATACCCAAATTTTGGGCTGATCATTTTAAACTGTCTCTTAAAATACTTAAATAAAAAGAATGATTCATTATGCCATCCACAAATACCAAATTACGTAGTCCTGATGCTGCCATGCACCCCCCACACAAGAACACCTCCACCGCCATGCTTAACTGTTCCAACTAAGTTCTTAGAATGAAATTCCTCATTTTTTTTTCTCCATACAGTTATTCGACCATCGGAACCCAAACTGTTAAATTTGCTTTCGTCAGAAAATAGGACATTATTCCAGTACGTTTCGGTGTATTTATCATTGATTTTGCGAATGAAAGCCTAAGCTTTCTGTTTTTCTCACTAACAAAGAAATTTTTACGAGCAGAACGTCCATGTAATCCAGCTTCTCTGAGAACTAGTTGAACAGTTTCAGGTGAAATTGAAGTAGAAAACGTTGCATTCAATTCTGCAGAAACTTTTACAGCACTCAAACGTGGGTTTTTCACAAATTTTCTAATAATAAATCTCTCATCACGTTTAGTTAACTTACTCGATCGACCTTTTCTTACCTTGTTTTCAATCCGATTTTCTTCTTTAAAGCGTTTTATCACACACTGCACCATAGAATGGGATAAATTAACTAATTTGGCGATATTTCGAATTGATTTACCACTACTATGGTGAAAAATTATCCATTTTCGAATGCTGTTTGTAATTACTTTACGACTGCGACCCATTTTTTAATAATAAATAGAATATTATGAAGTAAACAATAAAAACAAAGCAAACGATTTTTAAATGCCACCACAATGCAAACATTAAAAAAAAGCGGCAAACGAGAATTCTAATTTTCATTTTATCCAAAAATATTTCAGTGTACGAAGACTTTTGTGAGATAAAATATTTGTCGTTTTTTTATTATTAATTTCTTAAAAATAAAGTTTCGCTCTATTTAAAAATATTTCATGTTATTTTGTTACGAATAGATTATAGATCTGATTATTAAAATCTCATTCAGAAAGTTTACTTTAAATTAATGGATAGAACCATATTTCAATGAAAATCATAAGCGTACGAACACTTTTCGGAGCCACTGTACGTTTTCCAGGCTTTACAAGTTTTATATGCATATTCGCGTAATAATTTGTGAGCGCAAGTAGGAAAAATGAACATTTTTACTTTTATATTTCATAATTTTGAATTAAACTAATAAATTTTTGCTAAGCAAGAACTTAAGCAAGCAAAAACGAAAAAAGAAAAGAAAATTAATGCTACTCCTAGCGCTTCATAGAATGTTAAACATACATAGTTAACTAATAAAGGATATAAATAAATTAATCTTTTTTATAAAGTTTTACTAATAATGTTTCATGCAAAACATATTCTGAAAAGGTTTAGGAAAAGGAAGATAAATAACTACATGAGATTACAACCATACGCACTGTTTAATTAATCAGCAAATTTTCTTTCACGTTTGTTAATTTATCAGTAAAACTTTATGAAAAAAGAGTAATTTAATTTACTTCTGACCTTTATTAGTTAATTATGCTAGTGTGAAATTATATTAGTGCTACCAGTTGCATTAAATTTCTACTCATTTTCAGTTTTTAAAAGTTTTTTTAGCCCAAAGGAGCTTTAGCTCTGAAAAGCTATTAATTTCCTTTTGGAATTTTGCGTCGATTCACTGTAAATGTCCGTATCACTTTTCAAATTGTTGCCACCAAATATTATCGCCCTGTGTTATATTTAAAGGAATTAAATCATGAAGAATCTACATAAATGTATATATTTTTCTCGCATTGTGATAAAACAATGGTACCTAGAGCCATCCAATTTCGAACATCGTAATCCTCCTCCGAATATGAGCATCTGGAAGCCCAAATTTGGAATTTGTTTTATAATCGATTTCATACTTTGTAACACCTTAACGAATTTTTGATTACAAAACTCAATGATTTCAAAGTGAGCAATGGCAACATTGTAGGAAAAAAACACTTTTACCTCCAGCGCGCGAGACTGTATCGGGAATTCTAAGGATATTCTCATTTTAAAATTATTTTGCGATATTGCTGTTGAATTGAATTTTATGATTTAAGTGCGAAGAACATGATATTAAATAAATAAAGGTAATATAGAAAACGTTAAAAAAATGCCCGTTTGGGTGTAATGTAAAATCTGAAAGCTTTCAGGTTTTTTTTGGGGGGGGGTTATTTCTTTCTTGTTTTTTTTTATAAAATATTTATTAATTAATTGAAAATTATGAAATATAAAAATGCTCGTTTCCTTCTTGCACTCATAAATTATTATGCGAACATGCATTTACAATTTGTAAGGCCTGAAAAACGCATGACTGCGAAATTGTCGTCAGTAGAGGAAAATGAGAGTTCTGAGCCAGGGAGCACAGGGAGCGGGAGTTGAGGGAGCTCCCGAGAAGGCATGGTCAGCCGTGGGAGGGAGGCTTATCTGAAAATGGAGATAGGAGAGCCTTATCTGTCAGTGGATATGGTGAAAGTTGTTGATACATCAGAATGAACAGAACTTGTTTCTAGTTATTTTCTTTAGATTATGCTTGGTATTTATACATTCTTTATGAAATAAAAGGAATTGTAAAACTATTTTCCAAAAGAAAAATTTTTAACTGTGATTAAAGATGAATTTAAACCAATGATTTCTTTCGTATAGATTCAGGAATTAAAACTTTGTTTAAAATAATAATATTTTTGATAATAACCGTTTCAGAGTATAATAATGTTTAAGAATATGAAGTAATTATTTTTTAGCATTATGTGTAATTCATGAATTAAAGTCATAATATTATTCTGATAATTGAGTTCATACTTTTGAACTTCAATAATATTTTTTCCTTAAAAACTTTTTTACCTTAGTTTTAAACGATTTATTTTGCGAACATCAGTTTTATTCATCTTTCATTATTCTAAAGACTTATATTTTTCGTTATTTATTGCCCATCACTTCCTAAATTTACTAGTCCTCTTTTGATATTTATGCTATTCCATATTTTTAATATTCATCTTTGGCTTCTAAATTTATATTATGTTTAAGCCCATATATTCTCTATTATTTCTTTTAGTTCTTATTTCTTTTCTCTTGGAATCTAATTTTATATGCATCCGTATTTCACACCAAATTTTATATGATCTTCTTGAAAAAATA
>KK118902.1:1008637-1019980 GCA_000611955.2 Stegodyphus mimosarum
TAATAGAGAATATATGGGCTTAAACATAATATAAATTTAGAAGCCAAAGATGAATATTAAAAATATGGAATAGCATAAATATCAAAAGAGGACTAGTAAATTTAGGAAGTGATGGGCAATAAATAACGAAAAATATAAGTCTTTAGAATAATGAAAGATGAATAAAACTGATGTTCGCAAAATAAATCGTTTAAAACTAAGGTAAAAAAGTTTTTAAGGAAAAAATATTATTGAAGTTCAAAAGTATGAACTCAATTATCAGAATAATATTATGACTTTAATTCATGAATTACACATAATGCTAAAAAATAATTACTTCATATTCTTAAACATTATTATACTCTGAAACGGTTATTATCAAAAATATTATTATTTTAAACAAAGTTTTAATTCCTGAATCTATACGAAAGAAATCATTGGTTTAAATTCATCTTTAATCACAGTTAAAAATTTTTCTTTTGGAAAATAGTTTTACAATTCCTTTTATTTCATAAAGAATGTATAAATACCAAGCATAATCTAAAGAAAATAACTAGAAACAAGTTCTGTTCATTCTGATGTATCAACAACTTTCACCATATCCACTGACAGATAAGGCTCTCCTATCTCCATTTTCAGATAAGCCTCCCTCCCACGGCTGACCATGCCTTCTCGGGAGCTCCCTCAACTCCCGCTCCCTGTGCTCCCTGGCTCAGAACTCTCATTTTCCTCTACTGTCGTCATAGGATGATTTGCAGGTGCTTTATTCTTAGCAAGATATTTTCGAGGGCGATGTTTTTAAACTCCGAAGCTATTGAAAGGCTTTATTTTAGACGACGATATTTTGTACCACGATGTTTTTAGTACTGCAATGTTTTCTCTTCTACCCTCGATGTTTTATACCGTGACGATTTCGCCTTGCGTTGTTTTCTCCAGGACGTTTTAAGTCCGCGAAGTTTTCGGTGGACGTCTACGAAAACAGACTTCGGAACGCGAAGTTTTCTCTTCGTTTATAATTCACATCGCAATTTCACATGCGTGTGATTTACATACGAACCAGTTTTTATTAGATAATGTTCCACGAATATGTATATCTTAAACATAGACAGTTCTCGGATGATTAGTCGTAATAAATGACTCCGCATATTATTTGCATTGGGATAATCTGATCATTCCAACCGACCTCAATATCTAATTTTTATGAAACAATCTTCACTTATCATGACAAAGCACAAAATGCAGCTGGAATTTCCTTTAGACACATGTTTTCAGTAGGTCTTGTCAAGATAAAGATCTTTACTCACAGAAAACATGAAAAATGAAATAAACGACCACGAAGGCAACTTAATTCGTTCCCAATTGTCCAGAAATTACCAAAATGCTCTCGCTCGATAACCTTTGGAATTCATTTGACAATGACACCAATCAAAGGTGGATTTTCCAATATAATTTTGAGAAAGAGAATACAGTCACATTTACTTTCATGTATATCATAAGCGCATGAACATTCAAATTAATTTAACGCACTACGCACACTAAATTAAAAAATGACGAGAAACTAGGAATATAAGTACAGATATCTTAAATTACGTACCCTCTTTCTCACCACACACCAATTTTGAATCAATAAATCAAGAAATTAAAAAATCTGATGTGTACACCACATGACTTCCTTATACGGAATATTAAATTATACGCATTTTTTCCTGCATTTCGTTTAAACCACTTTCTTCGAATTTCATTAGAGATCTATTTCTCATTCAATTATTTCAGTTCTCACTTCGCGACAACGCAAAAAAATACATCAAAATATCTGATAATTGAAAGACATAAAACATAAATAGAGTTAAAATAATTTAAAAAACAATTTTTACAATTAAAATTACAGTTTCTACGCAAAAACGAGTAATTCAGCCAGCGGGCATAAAGGCAGATTTGTCGGTGCACAAAACTGAAAGTTTACTTTTGGTTTCACTCGGCAAAAAGACACTGGATGAAGGACACTGCTAGGAAGAAAATGATTTAATTTGTTGTGGACTCTATGCTGAATCAATATATGGGATAATTTAATACCTTAAATGATAATTCCAGGATGATTTAATTCGCAATAATAAAAGAAGACCTTATCTTTGTTGATGCGAAGCTTAGTTTCCCTAGATTGGCAACAATCCACTATTATGCTAATTTTCAAATGTAAACAAACATGGCGGCTATGGTAAAACAAGTTTAGCCGCATTTAAACAACTTTTAAATTGTTGATAATTCTGCAACTATTCCGTGGAAGTTAACTAAAGGCATAAAAAACCTTAACCGGAAGATAAGAACAACATAATTCAATAATTTTTAAAGCAAAACATGAAAACTTTACCAATATATAAGAATAAAACACTGAGCTCAATAAGCCCAGTGACAGAGTGGGTATATACATATATATATATATATATATACTCACTCTGTGACTGGGCTTATATATATATGTTATGGTGAAACACCGAAATCTGGAGAATGTCGACTTTCACCGGTGAATGTCAACATTCACATAGTCGCTTGGTGTATGTCCGAAATATTTTCCAAATACTCTTATTTCTGACTTACACAAGTGAATGTCGACATTCACCATGTACTAACGGTGAATGTTGAATACATGAGAATATTATATTTTCTTCTCCGTCATTCAGTCGCGAAAAAACACACAAGTACTTAAAACACACAATACATTCAAAATGAAAAAGGAAAATAATAGAAGTTAAAAAACTTACTTAATTATACAGTACGTAGTAAATGAGAAAATAAAATAATAGTAATAAAAAAACTTACTAAATTATGTGCTTCAAATCTGATTAATTGCCACAACTTAAACTATTATGAGACTTTGAATTGCACGAGAGGCCCTTGCTTTTACAACTGCATTTATGGGAAACAGCCGGTCGCCTCTCTTTTTGACCTACACCGGAGCATATCTGTGATTGTCGGCATATACCGCTGAGGGTCCGAATGTACAAGAATGCAATGTTATATTCGATTTTTCACCGACGTATTTGGTGAATGTTGACATTCTCCGGTGAAAGTCGACATTCTCCAATTTCGGTCTTTCACACTTATATATATATATATACTCACTCTGTGACTGGGCTTATATATATATATATATACATATATACACTTTTGGTGTGGTCGATTGCCACTAAAAAGGGAGGAGCACAAATATATGTCAAAGCAGTCCTATATACAAAACTCAACGTTTTGAGGGTACTCGTTTTAGAGATATGCGAGATACATACATACATACGTACACACGTACGTACGCACAGACACCATGAAAAAAATCGCTTCTGAATTCTTTTTATATTAGTTTTATAATTCGTTTCAGGAAAACGAGTCCCTTATTCTGTCCTTACGAACAGATGTTACGAAAAAACATCGTTAAATTGCATTCGATAGCGGTCAAAATGGATATTTTCGTCGAAATAAAATACCCGGAATTTTTCGTAATTACAATAGTTTCTTTACTTCGTACAAAGAAGTAAAAAAAATCAAATAAAATATATATGTGTGTAAATCTTTCGTTCGTTTTATTTGTTCCATACCATCCTCACCCTTCCGTTAGTAATTCTACACATTTAGCACCAACGGCTCTTTCAGCTAAACGAGAGAGAGAGCCTACGTAAATTGCTTTACAGTAGCTTACAAATAAAAGGTTGAAATCGGCGAAATCGCAAGATTTGATTGAAGAAATAAAACAAGATTAGTGTTGCCAAAACGCAAAGCATGACATACAACAAACACGATATGCCCAAAACAAAAGGAAAAGCTTTACTGTCCCTCCCCAATTCCCACCCCAAATGGAAAAATCAGAACTTCTCCATTCACTTTAATGGATAAGTCATTTTGGAACAAAAGCATATTCGAGAATAAAAGGCTGCCTTCCGTTCCAAAAGAAAACCATTTGCGACTTCGATTTTTCGAAGCATTAAAATGACTTTTATGTCCTATTCCGGAACTAACGGGGCAGCGTAATTAATGCAAGAAGGATGTCTATCGTTAAAAATCATTTAAATGTTATTAATTTCTCATATTTTAAATGGATTTATCCATTTCTGCTAATAAGAGAAAAACAATGTCAGAAAATTTAAATCCCATTGTAATATAGCAAAGATTATGTAGACTGGGTTCATAGGATAGAACAATTGATTAGTTCGAAGGCTGAGTTTGCTCTTTTACAGTAAGCCAAAATTTAGTTACACAATTAGGCGATGCCTTCTGCATCACAAGGCGTGTATGTAACGTTCGTTTTCAATTTGAGATTTTCGTTTCCAACATAACTATTTAGTTGTGTTGATCAGCTTTACCATTAACGAGGCCTCACGCTATAGATTAACTTAATTAATAAAAATACTGTGTAATGTTGCAAAAAATCATCTATGTGTAAACCGCATGACTTTCTTGTGCAGAATATTAAATTATATGAATTTCATTTAAACTTATTGGATTGAATTAAATCTACTTCGTCGACAGCGCATAAACGACAATAGAATAAATGCAGTCTTTAAAAGTTCACTATATTTATTTACAATAGACATACTTCTGCGCTAAACACAGACGATTTCGCAGACGATTCAGCGCCGCTTACCTAATGCGCATGCGCTACTAATTAATTCAGTTCTCACATCGCAATACGCATAAAATTCAAAATATTTTCATTAAAAATTGAAAAATATAGAAAAACATAAAACACCAAGTACAGTTAAAACAATTTAAAAAACAATTTTTACATTTAAAACTACAATTTGAACGCAAAAACAAGCTAATAACTTAAATGATAATTCCAGAAAGAATCAAGCATAATTTAATTTGCTATAATAAAAGAAGACGTTACTTTGTTGTTGCGAAGCTTAGTTTCTCTAGATTGGCAACGAATCCACTATTCTGCTAAGCTTCAAATGTAAACAAATATCGGCGCTATCATAACCAAAAATTAGGCTTAGCAGCACTTAAAAAGTTTTAAATTGTTGATAATTCCACAATTATTGCAGGTAAGTTAAATAAAGGCATAAAATCTTAACCGAAAGATAAGAACAACATAATTCAATAACAACATAATTCAATCATATTTAAAGCAAAAAATGGACAAATTACAAACATATAAGAATAAAGAAACTGAGCTCACTGAGATGAGTAACAGAGTGGATATATATATATATATATATACTTTTGGTGTGGTCGATTGCAACCAAAATACATCTACATGTTATAGCAGTCCTGTATACAAAAGCTCAGCGATCTAAGGTTAGTCGTTTTTGAGTTATGCTAGATACATACATACATACGTACGTACGTACGCACAGACGCCACAAAAAAATCTCTTCAGAATCCATTTTAAATCAGTTTTATAATTTTTGGGTGGGAAAAAAAAGAGCCCTTTATTCTGTCCTTATGTTTAGATATTATGCAAAAACATCGTTAAATTGCATTCGATAGCGGTCAAAATGGATATTTTCGTTGAAATATGAGAACCGAAATTTTTCGCGATTACAATACTTCCTTTTTACTTCGTCCAAGGAGGTAAAAAAACAGAGCTCGCCGAGCCGGATAACGCAGTGGAAATATATATATATATAAAAAGAAAACTCTCTATATTACATCTCCAAGCAACGAAAATTTAAAAACATCACTGAAAAGGTATTTTTCAGAATTTAAAAAAAATTATAGAATTTTTAGTCCTCCTTGCTTTGAACACAGTAAAGGAAAAACTAAATCGCAAAAATGCCAAAATCAAAAGTTAACTTTTTAGGTATTGAAAAACCAGTTACTGTTATTGATAGCAGATTAATCGACTTATCAATGGGATAAACCAATCTACCATCAATTAATCGAATTATTTGCTAGATTCAAATCACTAATCGATACTCAATCAAAATAAAGACAGTAGTCACAAAACCAAAAGAATCCTGTTAAAAAGCAAATAATCTTTAAGATTAAAATATTTCACTAAGAACACAATTAATCTAAACGAGATGCTTTCTTTAGAAGACATATACCCTACACTCTCTTTTCATTTCAAAAACAAAAGTAAAAACAAAAGTAGATTCAAGAACAAATTTTAAAAAATCATAAGAAGATTATAAGAAAAAATCATAAAATTAAAGTTAAACACTGTAGTAAAAAAGAAACTAGTAAGCGAAAATTAACCAACTTGCCTTCTAAATTTTAAAACCAAATGACTGGAATGCGAGTACGTATTAAGAGATGGAAGCAAAAGGGTTGTCGTAATAAGTAGTTTTCCATTGAAGAATGTTTAGCCTAAATTGCGACAAAACTACAAAGTTTCTTGGAGATATAATACACAGAGAGCAGGCTGTTATTAAAATAGCGCTAAAACTGCTATTTGTTTGAATTTATATTCACAATGAAAGTAATTAAAAGTAAATTAATAAGCCCAAGACTTGCGCTAAAGCTGCAAAGTAATAAAGCAATATATATGTTTGGGCGGACGATTGCAAGGAAAAAGGGAAGTGCACATACTGTAACAGTCCCATGTACAAAATATCAGCGTTTTACAGCTAATTATTTTTGAGTTATGCGAGGTACGTACGTACGTACGTATAGACGTCAGGAAAAAAGGAATCCATTTTAAATGCATTTTACCATCCGTTTTGGAGAAGAGAATCCTTTATTCTGTTCATACGTACAGATGTCAAACAAAAACATCGTTCAAATGGCTTCAAGAGCGGTCAAAATGGATATTTGTACTGAAATTTGACACCCGACACGTTTCTTGATTACAATGCTTCGTTTACTTCGGACAAGGAAGTAAAAAGGTATTAAAAATAAGTAAATGAAAAAATTAATACATATTTAAATATAAATAGTAGGAAAATTTAAAGTATTTAAATGTGTACAAGTATTGAGGAATTTCTGAAAATTCAAAATTCTTTATAATTCTAAGAAAAGAATGATGTCCAGGATGCAATCAGGTCCTTTAAAATGGCCGGAAATACTCTCCTCTCTTGAATATGACAAACAGTCCAGAAGACATCATCTCTGCCACGCTCGCAGCTGCAAAAACCGTTTGGAGCGAGTCCAAATTGCTTTCAGTAACTCATAAAATTGCTAAGCCCTGTAAAAATTTCAGTTCCTATAAGGCTTATCTGGAAATTGCTGAATTTTTAATCTTAGGAAAACTTAGCGGAAAAACATTTCTGTTCAACATATTTCCAGTCTCAAATGCAGGTAACATCATTTTCATGAAAGCACTGTCAGAGGGAAAAGCACATTGCTCATTTTTTAGACATCGATATTCATAATTATTTGACATCGATATTCATAATTAATTTTGCCAAAATATGAAACCTCTTATTTCCGGAATTCCGGACTGGAATTTAGAGTAGAATTCTGTTTACTTGAAGTAAAATTCTAACTATTCAAAGTAACATTTGGTGTAATATTGTGACTATTTGGAATCATAAAATTTCGAGCGAAATTCCGACTGCTTGAAGTAATATTTGGACTAATACTCTGACCATTTGATGTAATATTTGGAGTAAAATTCAAACTATTTACAGTTGTAGAAAGTTAGGTGTTTTTTAGAAAGAAGGAGATATGAAAAATGAGCAATGTCCTCTTCGGGAATCGAACCACGGACCTCTCGAATGCGCGCCGAGCGTACTGACCACTACACCACGAAGGCATGCTAAAAACGATGGGAGAAATACCTTATAAAGTGATATATGTTATTTCAGATAATTATCTTTTATTTGGACTTACTAGACAATCGAATAGCTCACAAGGGCTATCAGAAAACGCCTCGACGAGGACTTTATATTTAAATAACTGGAGTTAAAAAGATAAAGCTATAGGTTGTTTACAATTTCAGATAGACCGGGTTTATTGTGCCATTTTTACTTAGCGCTTAATTTTGGAAATACAGCGATTTGCAACTCTGGCAGCACCAAAGAACGTTTTGGGTATTTTCTTGGCATTTAAGCACTTCACCGTCCTACAAATTCTCAAATATTTCTTCTTATTTTTTTTCCTCCAAAGATAAATTAGGGTTCGAAAAGATAAACTGGCCTCAGAAATATTTATCCCTCCCTTTTCCCCAGCAGTCGAGTCCTATTTACAAAACCACCTAGTCGTCTCTACTACTTTAGAAAAATTTCTTTAGTGTTCTTTAGTTTCTTTAGTGTTCTTTAGTATCTTAAGTGTTCCAGTGTTTGCCTTTATAGACGGCAGTTGATTTCTGTCATGTCACTACACTTTTGTAAAACTTCTGTATATCACATTAGACGTACTGCTCAACGTATGTTATGTACCTAATCAATTTGTAATTATTGTATAACTGTAACCTCCGTAATTTTAACTTTGACAATAAAAGCCTGACTGATCTGCTCGCCCTGACCTGAGGTTGTGGCTGGCAGATAGTAGATGGTCTCACCTGTGAGTAACTTATTCCGTTAGTGGCCTCAAGGCTAATTCAGGTTGGAAGTTGCTCAGTAGGTCAGTGTAGTATCTTATTTGAAAATTAACAAAGACGATTCCACAAAGGCACGTTTTTACATGAGAAGCAGTTCCACTGCGAACCAGCTGAACGAAGCCCGGAAGTGGATTCCTTTTTCCCGTCTTTGTAAGTGAACTTAGCTTTGTGTGATCCTGATACAATGTCATCAAACAAGCTATCTGTTAATTTCCGCTGCATTCTAGAGGGTTGGAAAACACGAAGTGACGAGTATCTCTCGGGGAACAGGTAACACCTGAGGATAATTTTCAGATCGACGTGTTTCTCCTGGGGAAAAACGGTGAAGTGGTTAAGGGGCTAAAATTATTAACATAAAAATCACAGGCAAGTGTTTTATAACCCTACCATATAAAGTATTTCTCCAGCCTTCTAAGCATGCCTTCATGGTGTAGTGGTCAGCACACTCGGCGCGTATTTGAGAGGTCCGCGCTTCGAGTCCCGGCGAATGTGTCTACAACCTTAAACAACTGAGCTTTAGTAACTCCACATGAAAATAGTTTTACATTTTAAGTGAAGTAATAATTTCTGTTCAGTTTTCTATGATTTTTATCTTCTGAACTCGATGATTATAAAATCAAATCTAGCCTCTGTCTAACCTCCGAAGGGCACGAACAGTATTCTTAATTATACGAATAGACCACAAAATATCATTTTCAACAACTTTCCTTTTGAATAATTCTTTTTCAACAGTTTTGATACTAAAGATCGTTAATGACGTCGTACTCGAAAGATTTAAACAAACCTTAATTAAAGCAAAAGCGAGAACTAGAATGTGCTCGGATAATCTGCAAAATGAGAACTTGGAAATGATTATCATTTTTAAACAAACACAGTAAATACCTTTAGAAATAAAGTTTCAGCTCTTGGCAAAATATACACAGCCAATTTCATTTATTTCAGTACTAGCGGAAGTGCTCGATGACAATTAAGTTATATTGAGAGCAATGTATTCAGTCTGATGCGATATGGAACCCACATAAAAAATTACGACAGAAAAATAAGCTAATTCTAACTCGTTATATCAGCAACTACGGCACGCAGTTTTTAATGATTTTCGTCTTTCTATTCAAGCGGTCGTAAAAGCTCAAGTTCCATCCGATATTTCACCTATATTCAATTTTAATCGATTAAATGCGGCAAAAAAATTGATCCTAATTGATCAGAAATCAATAACGCGAACAACTAAACACACATTCTTCTTTATACGTATCGATTTTGTTAAAACTTACAAATTTTTCATTAACAAACTCTACGATTTGAGTAGTAGCAACACATTTCGAAATAAAGCATTTTTATCTCCAACGCGCGAGACTGTTGCCACTCGGAAAAATGAGTGCGAAAATAAGCGCTTCCAGAGTTTTTAATTAATATTTCGGCTAATTAAAGTCGTTCGAAAATGGGAATAGTCGAAATGGCTCCCCACGAATTTTTGGAATCGGGAATAATGCATTTAATGTTCGACAATGCTACTTTTATTTCATCATAAAACTTGATTTTTTTTTTCAAAATGCTAGTATTTGAGTGGCACCAACGTTTGAAATCCATCTCCAGCTTCCGAGACTGTTGCCACTCGGAAAAATGAGGGCGAAAATGATCGTTTTTCCGACTTTTTAATTAATAGGTCTGATTTTAGCTTCTTATTTTTTGGTAAAAAGGGGACGTGGACCTTTTCCAGGACCCAGAAAAGAATTGTAGAAAGTTTAGTGACGACAGTTACAGTAGTGACTGAGTTATTAGTGAACAAACAGACTTTCTTATTTACAGTGTCTTACAAAAGTGATGTAACACTTGTGCTTTACAAAAAGAAACTGTAATAAAATAAAAAAAAAAACATGTAAAAATTTTTTGTGGGTGAGTTTCATACTTAAATTTAGTAACAATTATTACATAACATACATTTTCTCAAACTATAAAAATATTAATTTAATAAAAATACAATTGTTTAGAACGGAGCAAAAAATGGCTCATATAAGTGATGGGAAACCATTAGCCTATGCAACAAAAATCGTTTGAAGCAAGCAATAAAATTATTTTTGGGGGTTTTATTTTTACTCAAAAGCAATTGGCAATAATTTATAAAATCGTCTGCATTATTTCTCTCCAGTTTGTTTTGGAATTTTTCTGTTTTTTTAGCTCTGTGCAGCCATGAATGCTAAACGAAAAGAAACTTTGCCTGAAATTCAAAAATTAGTTATTAATTTGCATATTGAACGTCTAAAATCTATTAGAGAAACTGCTGAAACAGTTAACTTGAGTCATTCAACAGTTTTCAATATCATTAAACGATATAAAAAGAATCATATGATTCAGAATAAAAGAAGACCTGGCCGACCATCAAAGCTATCCAATGGAATAAAGCGTTATCGTTCGAAGTATTGAAAAAAAATCCAAGAATGAGTGCTCCTAAAGTTGCTGCTGATTTACAAGCATTATATGGAGTAATTGTTAATCCTGAGAATAATAGAAGAGTAATTCGATCTACTGGATATCAAGGTAGAGCAGCCTGGAAAAAATTCTTCGTAAGTGAAAAGAATAGAAAACTCAGACTGGCTTTCGCAAAATCCAACATAAATAAGAATTCTGATTACAGTAATGAAGTTATATTTGCTGATGAGAGTAAATTTAATATATTTGGTTCTGACGGTAGAATCTTGGTGTGGAGAAAACCCAGGGAAAAATTTCACAAACAGAACTTGGTGCCAACAGTAAAACATGGTGGAGGAGGACTTATGGTATGGGGGTGTATGTCGTCCGCTGGAGTTGGTAATCTTGTTTTTATTGACAGTATAATGCATCAGTACAAGTATATTGGTATATTAAATCAAAGTTTGAAATCTTCAGAAGGAAAC
>KK118902.1:1020299-1035454 GCA_000611955.2 Stegodyphus mimosarum
GAAAAGTAAGATCACTTATGGGAGCCATTTTTTGCTCCGTTCTATACAATTGTATTTTTATTAAATTAATATTTTAATATTTTGAGAAAATGTATGTTATGTAATAATTGTTACTAAATTTAAGTATGAAACACACCCACAAGAAATTTTTACATTTTTTAAAATTTATTTTACTACAGTTTCCTTTTGTAAAGCATAAGTGCTCCATCACTTTTGTGAGACACTGTATATATATAGAGATACATAGGAACATTAATTTCTTATTTATATATATAGATACATGGGAGTTTAATCCATTAAAACCTTCTATGTAGCTAATGGCATATTAGCTAAAATGATCAGCTACGAAAATAATATATTTTTCTCACTTTCCTGGCTTATTGGTATTGTTTTTTGTGTTGAATTCAATAATTTTAATTTAGCACCTTTGTCTAAGATTTTAAAATTAAATGATTTCGGGGAGGGAAGAATCTTCGCAAATATATATTACAAATTTTAACTTTTAAAAATTCTTTTACATTTTACTGAATTTAATGCTAAAAATTTATTTTATTATAGTTATATTTCGATGTGAATTGCTCAGAACACAATAAAAAATACTACAAAATTACAAAGACAATTTCGTACTAGATTTATGTAACTCTGGACTGCCTTTAAAATGTTTTGCACAGACTTTTAAATCGACTTTTGCCTCTTACGGCACAACGTACCGCCATTAGCTTGGCATCAAAATATAAACTGGCATTTCTTACTGTTCAGGTAAGGAAAAAACGTCACTGATGGCTTTCGATCTCTTCTTGATGGCGGAACTTGCCATCAATCAGTATGCCACTAACGAATGGGTAAGCGCACTACCGTACAAAAGGTCTCACATTCTTTTGAGGTCCTAGCGTGGCCGCGTAAAATCTTACGGGCAGTTCACACTGGGGTTTTAGGAGCTACGGAGTCTATTCCACGCGTTGACTAGCTGTGTTATATGTGAAGTTCAGATTTTTCATCTGAAGACAAGCTGTTTTTCCCGATTCGTAAAGCTGTTTCGGGCCCGTTCAAGATGTGTTCATTAGCTCAGATGAATCCTAGTGTAAACAGCCCTTTACGGGGATTTCGTCGTAACGCCAGAAGACTTAAAAAATGTATATTACACTATAAAAGCATGTTGTTAAGCCATTGTTCTGTATTTTTAGACAAACCCAGTAATAAATCATCACTTGAGGTTGCTTATTTAAAATTTTGAATCAACGATAGGTAAAATTTTAGTTGTAGAGTCATTAGGTATTTTTCTGAAGCAGGAGATGTGAAAAATGAGCAATGCCCTCCCCAGACTCGAACAACGGACCTATCGAACGGACCAAGCGTGCTGAGCACTACACCACGAAGGCCTGCCAAGAAAGAGGGAGAAATACCTTAAATACTCCCCTTTTTAAAGGGTGACTGGGGATTAGGGAACCCAATCGTCAAATCCTGGTTGTGGAGAATCGTCATCCACCACTTTTTTTAAGCTCGGACGCCACTGTAGAGTCATTAGGCATTTTGTTGAAGCAGGAGATGTGAAAAATGAGCAATGCCGAGCAATGCCCTCGCCAGGACTCGGACCACGGACCTCTCGAATACGCGCCTAGCGTGCTGACCACTACACCACGAAGGCATGCCAAGAGGGCGGGAGAAATACCTTATATAGTAATACGTTTGGATATAAGTTTTATAACAGGGATACATACATAATCCAGCATCCCATTCTTCTCATTGATAACGTATGTCACATTCATCCACTTAACAACACTTCATAGTTTATTTTTTTCTGGAGACAGATACAGAGGCGGAAAGTGTTTAGCCCCTTCTATCGTAACCTCGCAACCATAGCGGTGATTGTTTCGGAAGATTGTCGAATCCTCCAAGTTTCGTTTTTAGTCCAAAGGGGCTTTGTCCTTGAAGGCCTATTGCTTTCGTTTTGCGATTTTGCGTTGGAACCATTAAAAGTCTGAATCACTCTTTCAACTGTTGCCACAAAATATTCCAACCCTGTATTATATTTAAAGAAATTAAATAATGAAGTATATGCATAAATGTATGTATATTTCTCCAAATGTTATAAAACAACGGTACCTAGAGCCATCCAATTCGGAATAACGTACGTTTTCACCCGAATATGCGCATCCGGAAACCCGAATTTGGAATTTGTTTTATTATCTATTTCATATTTTATAAAACTTAAACGAATTTTTGATGAACAAACTCATCGATTTAAAAGCGAGTCATGGCAACACTCTACGGAGGGGGGGGACCTTTTCATCTCCGACGCGCGGAACGGTGTATCGGAAATTCTAAAGATAAGTTCATTTTAAATTATTTTGCATTATTGCTATTGAACTGGATTTTACGGTTCAAGTGCGAAGAACATAATATTTAATAAATAAAGGTAATACACAAAACGTTAAAAAAACGCCTCTTTGGACGTAATTTAAAATCTGAAACCTTTAAGATTTTTTTTTTCTACTACAGTCTATAGAAAGTCTCGTCTTGTGATATTTTACTATTAGTTTCTTGATTACCTTTTGTAACAGACTCCATTCTGACATGGATAGGTACAAGGTGCGCCGGTTTTCATTTTATATAAGTAACAAGCATTCCATAAAACACAGATTTAGCACATCAACAAAGTATATCATAAGCCATTTCGTACTCCTCCTCTTTGGGCCAACTGTGTTCGAACAGCATGCTTAGTGGATGGCGGATATGAGCAGAGCAAGCGAGAGTGAAATACTTAGCGGATGTCAGATGCAGTTAACTCTATCCAATGTGAAGCATTAAGCGGATGCCGAGTACAGCCTCCGCTATAGTCTGCTACTTTAGATTATGTGCTGTTACTATAGAATATGTGCTATACTTTAGAACAGTGATTCTCAACCACTGTGCCGGAGCCGCCAAATTCTTGAAGTGTGCCGCCAAATTTTAGAAAAGTATATAGTAAAATTTATAATGGGTTTAATCCTAGTATATGCTACATATTAGAATTGGCGAAATTCGGGTTTTAAGACATTAATAAGCGCGCCAATTGTGGTGTCCAAGCCGATTTTGGTGCTCCGGAGGAGAGCGGAATTCGTAGCATTTTCGAGTATGTTCAGTATATAATTTAAATTGAGAAGTTCTGATTGGTGCAGGCAGGAGATTAGCTTACTTATCAGACATTTCTGTAATTTTTAATAACAAATTCAAATATGCAAGGGGCAAAAGAAAATATATTAAACTCAACAGATAAACTGGTGGGATTCCAAAAACAAATAACTGTAGGGAAGAATAGAGCTTAGGAAGGCACTTTGGAAAAGTTTTAGTCAGTCCCAAAATATTTTAATAAAAGTATTCGTAAAATTATTATTAACCATTTGACAACATTAGGGGAGAGAACTACTCATTATTTTCCAAATTTAGACTGAAAAAATATTTAATAGTGTTCGTAATCCATTTGTGATGACGATGCCTTCTGTATTTGAATTAGCTTTGCATGAAGAGGAAGAACTAATTCCGCTTTCTAATAATCGAGATTTAATTTTAAAATATTCGGAAGAATCAATTAATTCATTCTGGACTAACATTAGGTGCGATTATCCCATAATGACCAAAAAAAGCTTTAAAATTATTATTACAATTTTCTACGCCTTATTTGTGTGAATTCGGATATTCAGTATTAACCGACATACAAGCGAATAAAAGATCGGATCTGTTAAATGTAGATGATCATACGAAAGCAGCATTGTCTACGACCAAATATAATTAAATTATCAAAAAACATCGAGCTCAAATTTCTCATTAAAAGTATTCTTATTGTTAACTTGTAATGAATCCCTCAATAAACGTATTGCTGTTTTTGTAGTACATATTATTTTATTTTACATTCATAATTATTGTCATAAACTATTTTACACAGTGTATTTATAGTGCCGCGACAGAAAAAGGTTGAGAATCACTTATTTAGAACATGTACAGTGAATATTCTAGATCATTTTAGCCTATTCTATCTTAACCTCGCCACCATAGCGGTGACTGCTTCGGAAAATTGTTGAATCATCTAAGTAACATTCTCTAATCCTATCTGCGCTGTGATGACGACACACATTACGATCGTAAATTAGGAAAGGACTGTCACCTTCAGGTGCCCATTTTAAATTAACAAATTGTAGATGTGACAGGTTTAATACTGTAGCTCTCAAAATTTTTCTTTCTTCGGCGCCCTCGCTGAATCTAGATTTTCCAAAGACGCATTATGTCAAGTACTAAATTAGTACACTTTGCAAAATAGCCAACAAAAAATTGTGCACACTTTTTGCATGTAGCAGTAGAATCAAATAAATAAAATATATTTTAGATAAAAAAATGTCATTCAGCAAATTATACTTAATATAATAATTAGTGATACAGATGCGACTTTTGATCGCCACACACGTTCTCAAATCATAGAATTAACTGCATGCAGCTACAACTTGCTATTCTATATTGATTTAACGAGGTATTTAGATTTGATCGCATCAAATCTCGGGAACCCCATTTCGTGAAAATAAGAAATAGCAAATTGAATTAAAACTTCGCGAACTTCGAAACTTCGCACTTAGGAGTGGATATTCAGGTTTTTCTGATAACCAAATTCAGTTAATTCCATGCTGCTAAATTTTGTTTTTAAAGTACTCTCACGAGAAAGATTTTCTTCTTCTGCAGCAACAAATTCAGATGCAGCAGTGACATCAAAATGTATCCTATCTATGAATCTATGCAAATTTAACGTTATTAGTTTAAAAATATTTCTCAAACTAAATGTAAGGCTGTGATAAGTGTTCTTCAGAAATGGATTTTATGCCTCGAGAGAAATCCATTCGATTAGAGCTAAAAAATTGTTTCAACAAGGGGGAATATTTCTTGCCGTCATCTTCATTCATTTTTCTTTTTTTTATAGATTATCTTTTATAATAAATATTAAATTTACTCGAACGATGTTTAAAAACTGCATACTGCTTTCCATCCCTTCCCAGAGCAACCACCTTTCCAGAAACGTCATATAAATATGCTAGTTTTACCAACTGCTTTCTGGCTATTTTAACAAAACATAAATTTGTTGCCACAGTTCAGACGTGAAAGGCAATAAATTACCAACGGAAAGCTAACGCAAAATGCTGTTGAATAACAAAAACGTGAATTCAAATCCCATAACCTCATACAGATTTCTTGAAAAGTCTTAGCTTTAATGACAAAGTTTTTATAACTATTATGTTCACTACATATATTCGAAGATATGTAGATTAAAAAATTAAAAGGCAAGGAACTTTTTCTTGCAGGTGGAGGAAACTATATGCAGTAATCTTTAACGCTGGCTTGATTTATGATAACGGCTAGTGAAACTAACGGGTTCGTTATGGATTGAATACACTAGTCGTTGAAAAGTTAATAAAATTTATTCTTTTCACAAGAAATAAAACAAACTACTGAAATATTTCCTCAGAGATATTCGTACAATATCACAATATCTCAAACGTTAAACAGAATTCAATTCAAAACAGATAAAGTTAATCCAATCTCACAGCGAATTCGTTACAATCAATAACAACATTAGGTAAACAACAGTTCGCTTAAAGCAGCTACAACTGAGCTGAGGTGTTTCTATTCGGCTTTTATAAGCTTTTTAATTACTCACCAGAATATTCTGGTAAAACCTATTTTCTCGATTTTTCTCGAATTTTGTGGATGGCAACAGCAATACGAGATATTTATTTATTAAATATTAAATGCACGCGCTCTTTTATTCTTACGTTTCCGACGTAGCTTTCTATTTAAAAATCGCCTGCGTTGCACTGGAAAATAAAACAGTTTTAATTACAATTCTAAATAAATACGAAATCCGTAATACTGTGTGAACACTTACAGTGTCTCACAAAAATGATGGGACACTTGTGCTTTACAAAAGAAAACTGTAATAAAATAAATTAAAAAAACATGTAAAAATTTTTTGTCGGTGTGTTTCATACTTAAATTTAGTAACAATTATTACATAACATGATTTTATTAAAATATTAATTTAATAAAAACACAATTGTTTAGAACGGAGCAAAAAATGGCTCACATAAGTGATGGGACACTTACTTTTCCACCAAATATTTATCCAAAAATTTTACTTTTTAAAAGGTTTTAATATTTTATTGGATTTCCTTTTACTTTTAAAACATGATTTAATTTTCTTGGGATGGATTCGAATAATTTTTTTGTGATTTCTGGAGTGATTTTACCCCATTCTTCTGGAAGCACCGATTTTAATTGTTGTTTTGAAGAAATGGTGTGTTTGCGAATTCTTGACTCCAATTCTTCCCAAATATTCTCTATGGGATTTAAGTCTGGAGATTGTGGTGGTGTTTTTATTATTTCAGGACAGTTATACAGCAGCCAGAATCTAACGTTCAAAGCAGTGTGCTTGGAGTCATTGTCCTGGTAGAATTTAAAATCGTTATGAAGGTTCAATTTTCGTGCTGAAGATTTCAAATTTTGATTTAATATGCCAATATACTTGTACTGATCCATTAAACTGTCAATAAACAAGCTTCGTTTGATTGCAATAATATTCAGTTCATACAATTCCCAGTAACTAAAATGCAAATATAGTAACTAAACGGTTACAGCTGATGCAAATATACTAACAAATTTAGTTACTATTATTTGCATCAGCTAAAATTTTGGGTTGTCTTTCTGCGCGACCGACATAGTAAGTATTCAAACAAAACGTTTATGAATTATAAGAAAAACAGTGTACTACTCCAATAACATTCAACCAAGGCAAATCGGAGCTCAGATAATAGCGTTTATTCCGCATTTTATGTTGTTTCGTGAACAAAGCTGTTTCGAACTAGAAAATCTAATTAACATCTTTCATTGGTGAATTAGATTAATTTTTCAGAGATGAATTATATTTAGAGGGGATTCACATTCAAAAAATCTTTCTGTTCCAGTTAATGACCCTGATTCCAATCCATGTTTGCTTTCAACCTTTAAGGAAATTACGTTTTAGTTCTCGTTTCATCAATAGATGGCGCAAGTAGCTTAATTCTTGCCCAGCCATTCTTATATTATCTTGTCAAATCACTGTATCTTATCTCGTTCATTTGCGATTTGGCAGCTGAGGATGATGGTTCGGTGAAACCATCGAAATTAGTCCTGTGAAAATCTGCAAATATAACGCTGATTTTTGTTATTTGACTTCTTAATTAATATTTGTTCGACGTGTTGTTGTATCTTAATTATAAAACTCTGTGTTCATTGCTTTGAAGATTGACTTGTAATCCAAAGACACAGCGTGGGGTAAGTCCCATTCCCAATACCATTCATGTCAGAAAATACTTAATAACAATACAGAAAAGGAAAATGATTGTCAGATACAGACTGTACAAAGATCATTGATAAGACAAACCCCACTCAGATACGCATTTTGAGTAGAAAAGACACAGAAGCTAAGATCATCATAAATACAGCGAACTTCCATGACAGAAACAATTTCCGGCAATGGAATTGTATCTACTTCATCGATTGGATCGACATGGCATGTTTGCCATTTATCATTGGTTCTATGATCACAAGTAAACAGATTTCCTCCTTGGCTTACCCCCGCCTGGGGAGGTGAGAACACAAGCGGAGATTAATCGAACGTCAAGCTTGAGGTAACTCGATTGCGTTTAGAAAGCACAGTGCCCCAAAACCTACTCGAAAAGGCCTGTGAACCGATATCAGAACAAAAGTTATGGAGAGCTTTGTGTTAAGGTTGTCTCCCACGAGAGTTAAAAGCTTTGTAGAATTCTTCCTGTGATAATCGAAAGATTTTAAAGAACTGTCTAAAGCATTTGAAACTCAACATAACGCCAGGCGTGACGCTACAAATTAAAAAAAAAAAAAAAAATCTGAAAGATTTCAAAGGTCGTCCAAAAGGGTTTGTTAAGGTGTTTTTACGTCCTCGCTGAGTTTGCAGTCTGTCAGTCTACTGTTACAAGTTATCAGTCCTCCAACACTTTCTTTTTCTTCTTCCCCCCCTTTTTGTCTCCTTAGCTTTATTATTAAACATCATTTCCTTCGCCCTTAAGCCATTCACAATTCAACAGTAAAATTACAAAAACTTTAAAAACAACAAAGCAGTATACGTTTAAAGGATTCCCGATGCAGCGTCAAGTGTTGGCACATATTTTTCAGCTTTTTTCGGTCTTTTCTTACTTCATATCAGTGTTCAGTTTTCTTATTAAGATGACATTACAGTTTTTTTTATCTTTTTATTGTTAACGTTTTGTGTGCTTACTTTATTTATTAAGTATCACGTTCTTGTCGCTTACGCTACATAAAATAAGATTTAACAGCAAAAGTGCAAAATATTTAAAAACAGCATATCATTCGAATTTCCGATAGACAGTCTCACGCGCTGGAGATAAAAATGTTTTTTTTTTTTTGCCGTACAGTGTTGCCACTGCTAGCTTTGAAATCGTTCAGTTTGTTAACAAAAAATTCGTTAAGGTTTTACCAAATATAAAACAGATAAAATAAACTTGAGTTTCCAGGAGTCAATGTTCGGGTGGCGAATTACGTTATTCAGAATTGGACGGTTCTAGGCACCATTGGTTTTTAAAAATGCGAGAAACATACATACATACATTCATGCAGATTTTTCGTTATTTAATTTCTTTAAATATAATACAGGGCCATAATATTTGGTGGCAACAATTTGAAAAGTGATACGCTCTTTTATAGCGATTTAACGCAAAATGCCGTTTCAAGGCTAATATCTCGTTTGGGGGAAAAGTCCCTTGAGCTAAACATAGATACGTTAATTTGAAAACCACCTGAAATTATTTTTCCAGAGTAAATTTTGAATATAATGCTGACGAACGTGGTGGGTGGTATGAAAATAACTCGCATACGGTAAAATAAGGCACTTTGAATTTTCCCTCAACTTAGCCTTGGTGTAATATGATATAACACATGCATCGCATATAGAAAAGGGAGCTGATAATCAGATACAGGAGGCTCTTGCTTGATTTCTGATCTCGCAATATTTGTCAGCGCCTTACTGTCTGCTGTCGATTATTTCTCTAAAAGGAACACAAACTACTTATTTTGTTATCGCATTACTATCCAGTAACCAATTGCACTTCAGCCCTTAAAATGTTCCTAAAATCCTATCACTGTAAACTTTAATGGTCAGTACCCTGTCCGCATATAAGCATTCTGTACCGCGCCACGCGCATAGGAAAAAAATCCGTACTTGTGATTGGACATACTTTCTGATGACATCACTTTCTCTTGCCGTAATGACGTTTAGGTTGGATTGTTACCGTTTTGTTTTCGTTGAATGATACGACCCGGAGAGACCCGGAAGCATAAAAACAACCGTTTGTTTCTTTTGAAATGCAAGAGATTTAGCTGCAGTGTTCTGCAGATGGCTTCCTGTTTCATGGAATAATAAAATTACAAAACCTTTCAGAGATGCTTTTAATATCAGAAGCAATCAGAAGCCCTTAAATTATACAAATAATTGAGTTCGTGAATTTAGTACAAAAACCAAAAACGCAACGATCTCGATTCAACTGTACAGGTTTGCTTTTAAGTATATTATTATTATTGCATTTTTGTTGCATTCTGTTTTGTTCACACTGCAGAAAATATTTCCTTTGCAAATGTTATGTTATTTCCCGGTTAATGTCCAGTCATTTCTAATGTTCTGTTGCCATAAATGAAAGCAAAAAGTGCATTCAGCATTGTCGCTGAATTTAATACACAAGGTATAAGAAAAGAATCTTCCATCTGTGACAGACACTACTATGTAATTATAGGTAAAGGTACAGAAGATGTTACACATAAAAAAATGGACAATATTCATAAAGTAATATTATTCCATTTAAAATACGCATTCCTATTTCTCAGTTCCAAATCTATATTAGTCTAACTTCAAAAATAAATTCTACTTTTTCAGACTGATTATAAATATTGTGAATTTACTGTGTACTACATTTGTACAAACCCAACGACGTTTTTGGAAACTGATTTGTTTCATGCTTTCGGAGATAAGAAGAAATCATACTTTTTCTCTCTAGAGGAAAAAATTACTACATGTTTTATATTAAACTCACCAAACTATAGTATTTTAAGAAGTGTAATCTCATATCAAGAAAGGTACAGCGCACATAATAATCTTTTCGATGCTGCTATTAAAATGTAAACAAACGGTATGGAGGTGTACCCTCGAGCCCAAGCAAAGTCAAGGCGTTTCTAAGCGCAGAAAAAATGGTGTCATTACAGGTCATATCCAATCACGAGGAGGAATTTTTTCTTATGTGCATGGCGCGGTACAGAATGTTTATATGCACCTCGTACACGTAATCTATTTTTCACGTTCAAAGTAATGTTCAATGAATTAAATAAAATATTCTACATATTATTATAATAGTTTTGAGTTAAATGGTTTGCTCAATTACATAATAAAACACGTCGTTTGAGCTATTTAAAGCAAGCTTTACTATGTTAGGGTTCTCTAGCGCAAGTACATCACACGCATTCTTGATTGATTGAAACTCAGTTTACGGTGGTTTTACGAAGACCTAACTTTATGAGTCAGAATTTTAATTCTTTCCAACAGAACTGCACAGCAAGTAAATATTAAAGAAGAGGAAACATGAAAACCAGGTGGTAGTGTAAAAAGACAATTAAAAAAACCCACATTAAATATTAAAAATGCTTTTAGATACTGCCAATGAAGATAAACATAGTACAGAACGCAAGAGATGGATCCTCGTCCTGGGGCTGCCTTTCGAGGTGAACTATCCAAGCTCCTGAGACCTCCTCGCCGACGACGCAGACCCCACAGTCCCGGCCCGGCCCTATGAAAGGCAATGGGACACCTGGTCCCCGTATCGAAACTATGAGGGCCAAATCCCTGACGACTTGGTCGGTGATCTCCGATCTAGCTCCACACGCAGCCAAAGGAACCGACAAGACAGTACCAGTACGGTCCCTGCCGAGCCTGAACCAACCTGAGAATAAACTCGGACTCTAGTCCTGTGAAGCCAACTTATATGCCCCCGTGGTTGAGACTGCCTAAGTACAGATCCTAGCCAGTACTTCCCAGGAATTCTCCTGAGTCAACCCTACAGAATCTCCCCCCTTACATACATGTAAAATATAAAAAATACGATGGCTTTCCTCTACGCGAACAGGCAACCTCTAATTAGCTTTCCGCAATTTCAAGATCTTGCCCCTAGACCAGTAATTTCCACAACTCTCGTAACAGCGACAATAAATAGCTCTACGCGCCATTTTTCCTCAGATTGCTTTCTGCATCTCCTGCTATACAAACGCTTTGCTCCGTCTTAGTCTCTCCTTTATTAAAATATTTATGACGTCGAGTTCTAAATTTACTAATATTACTATTTAAATTATTATCGAATATGTGATCTTCGTTTAAAGAAAAATGAGCTGTCATTTTAATCGAATAAAGATGGGGAGTTTTTAAAAGTGAAATTCTGGTGTCTTCAGTGTGCAGCCGCCCACTCGCAACGGCAACATCCGGTCTCTCGACTAGAAATATCACATACATATACATAAATTACAGGAAAACTATACCCAAATTATATAAAACAGATTACTTCTAAATACATCGAAATGATTCGAGAATTAATATGTCACGTACATATTAACGTGTAAATGAAAAATTCCTCAACCGGGTGGATAGGAAGGGGTTGTAACGAATATGTTTACGAATGTGAATATGCCGTTTCAACTTTTGAGGAGACATAGGTTACATATCAAACATTCGGCTTAGATAGTCAAGATAATAAACATAGTCAAGATAGCGATGGCGACTGTTTCTTGTCCAGTTTCGCGAGAAATAGCCAAACGTCGCCACGTTTGGGTACATTTTGGTCTGGTCCCTGTATAACTGTAATGAATATTGTAAATAAATAACTGTAATTGATGCTATAGCTGTAACTGTACCTGGTCGTCATATGCCTTCCAGTAATTTCGAAAAGTGGAAGGTACTAAAAACTTCTCGGCGGCCGGTAGAAAACTATATAAGACAGGGGACAGCATCAGCAGAAATCATGAAAAATGAGCGATGCCCTCGCCGGGACTCGAACCACGGACCTCTGTTGAATACGCGCCGAGTGTGCTGACCATTACATCACGAAAGCATGCTAAGAAGGCGGAAGAAATATCTTATAATAGTTTTGAAGTGTAAATACTGATCGTGCTTTGTTTTACTGTGAAGAGCTGAACGAGAGTTTTTGTGGAAAGTTTCAAACCTGTGAAATATTTCATTTGGTATATTAATTTTATCAAGCTATCATCAATTCTGCATGCATTCAATCTGTTACGAAACCATACGCACTCAGCAATACTGTTTAAAACTACACTATTTTGGACAGGTGTATTTTTTAAACAAGGCCATCTTATCCAAAACGCGATAAAATCATGCTGCACTGCGGGGCGGGACTGTTCTATATCTCCCATTCTATTGAGCCGATTGACCAAATTCAAAAAATTTTACATGTCTCGAAAGAGCAACTTAGAATACATATCAGATGTATATATAGCTTTGTTCTAATATACGCATTTTGACACAAAATAAGACCTTCCCTAAAATAACAACCCAATATTTTTTCCATATTTCGATTCTACGACTCAAATTATGCCTATATATTAAATTTTGTAAAATTTGGTGCGAAATTTACGAAGAAATTAAAAAATTTAACTTAGCAATTTTTTTTCAATTTGAGCCAAGAATAATTCACTTGGCGAACTTGTTAATATGTGGCAACCTATTTTCCTTCCCTTCCATGGTGCAGGGAAGGAAAAAGGGTCACATCGTTCCTGCCTTTTTTACATTGTGGATGAGAAGGAAAAAAAGTCACATCGTTCCTAATTTCAAATAATTTTAACAAAGTGCGTAAACCACATTTTCGTTATTATCGCTTTCAACAAATACGCCAAATTTCAAAACGCGGCAATACATAAATTCGCGTATATCTTCGGAAATTTTGAATAAAAAGCTCTAAGTTTTTGCAGGTATGCTTAGAAATACACCTACTTTAAGATGATGGTAAAAATTGTATAGTTCATAGCTCAAAATTGTTTTCGAAAAATTTATTAAAATTATATAAAAATACAAATTTAAAAAATAAATCATGAAAGATCGATGAAATTTATTTGGAGTGAACCTAAATTTCGAGCTGTACAGAAAGGAATCAAATAAGTTTCATAAAAAAAAGAGTTATTGATAAATACATACCAACTGAATTAACATTGAGGAGCTAAAATTTTGAGCCCTAATTTTTTAAAAACTAACTACTCGTGCGATTTTTACAAAACTTAGGAGTTTGGCATCATTTGAGACGTAGAATCGAAATATGGAAAAAAGTTGTCATGTCATTTCAGAAAGTCCGATTTTGTGTCAAAATACCTATATTAGAACAATGCTACATATAAATCTAATACATATCCTAAGCCGCGCTTTCGAGACATGAAAAACGCAATTTGAATTTCGTCAATCGGCTCAGCTGAACAAGATATATAGAAGTGTCCTCTTTTTTTTGCGCAGTGTACATTTCTTACAATTCAATAGAAGTTGCGACACGTCTGCGAGCTAGATAACGGTTGTCTTATTTCATATCTGAAGAAAAAAAGGCTGAGCTCTTAGTTATGACAAGAGAAAATAAACGTTAGAGTGTTGGAAAACTAATGAGGTGGAATAGCCGAGTTTAAGAGAAAAAAGACCTCTTTAACGGCACCTGTTTATTTTCCCTCCCATAAAACGCGACATCTTTTAACACTTAACTTTCTCTTTGAGAAATGGCAGCCTCTTGCAAAATTCTAAACCGAGTTACCTCCGGGTTTTGCGAAGGAAATCTTCGGCGCAGTCTGTCACTTTTCCACTTACATTGCAGACGACCTCGTTAAGCAGGGGGGTTACGTCTAGCCAAGAAGTAATTATTTTGAGGGGAATTATTTATAAGCTACGCCTGTAATTCCCAACTCCATAGTTTACATTCATTCCCACCGAAAGTAGCGCCGTTAGAAAAATTAAAAGTGCAGTGACCACGCTTTTGCGAAGATTCTCTTTCATCTTCTACAGCAAATTTCCATTAGGATTTTCAATTACCCAAAACTTCCAGGATCCCAGACCTTAAAGCATAAATAGAAATGAAATAGAATACTTACTTAATAAGTTTACGGCAAAGAACAGTAACTAGATGCATTAACGATCCATGAATCACTAGCAGACTCCAGCAAATTTACTCAATTCTGCTTTTATGGTAGATAAGTTCTCGAAAAACCATGAAAAAATAGAAATGATAAACAGAGAACTAACTAATTTCAGATAAACTGTAGTTTGGAAATATCGTATTAAAATCTTTAAAACTTTCCTATGTTTAGATCTGTATCTTGTCCATGAAGTTAATCATTAAATCTTATTATTCATGATTTAAATATTTCTGCGTTTAGATCTGTATCTTATTTATCAAGTTAATGTTTAAACCTTATCTACTCTTATCTCAAGGTTTTGTATGATTTTTATGCAATTAAAACCACTTTTTGTTTTTGAAAAATTCTAAAAGTAATTATTCTTCGTAATAAAGTATGGATTAATTTATATTGAACATTAATTTATATTGAAGTTGTACAGACATTAGGTTATTTCGGAGCAGGAGACATGAAAAATGAGCAACGCCTTCGCCGGGAATCGAACCACGGAGCTCTCGGTTACGCGTCGAGCATGCAGACCACTACACCGCGAAGGCGAGAGAAATACCTTATAAAGTATCGTACAGTGTAGCTTTGGACGAATGCGGACTTATATCTTCAAACTTCTCAAAAGAAAATGTGACAGAGAAACGAAATTCGATACTAAACATACATACCAACAAAATAAATAAATAATCTGAAAGGTTTCATATTTTATATTATTCTCAAAGGGGCGTTTTTTAAACGTTTTGCGTGTTACGCTTATTTATTACATACCATCTTCTTCGCACTTAAAACCATAAAATTCAATTCAACAGAAATATCGCAAAATAATTTAAAAAGAGCATATCTTTAGAATTTCCGATACACAGTCTCGCGCGGTGGGGATAAAAATGGTGTTTTTTTTTTTT
>KK118902.1:1052498-1063611 GCA_000611955.2 Stegodyphus mimosarum
TTAAATTTTTTTAAAAATTTTGAATCCATTCTTAAAAATTACATATCTTAAAGCTGTAAATCTCTATTAAAATATTCTCCCCTTTCCATACACTTTTCTCTTAGTCTAATACTGCACAATTATGCTACGTCTCTAAATTTTCTGTCGATTATTTGCCGTGCATTGCAACTTCACTGCATGCATTCCATCATTGCTGAGAAAACACATTTACAGTCAAGCGTTTTGTCATTCGACTTAAGAAAACTCAATAATTTTATTTACTCAATATTAAGTACTTTTAAATGGAAGGTAAGAAGTTTTTAGTCGTTCAATAAAATATTATTACTTTATTCTTATGAATTACGTTTATTACGTATTCTGCAGTCAGAAAAAACTGGCATTAGCATTTTAGTCCCAATAAATTACTTAAAAACATGACTCCCCCTACCTCTTTACGAAATACACTCATTACCATAAACATTTGCGCACCAAGAAATAATTGTGGGATCGTAACGATATAACTTGGCATAAAGGTACATGTCGGGTAGATATGCAAATGATTAGAAATGCAGTGTGATTGCGCATTGCGTAATGCCACTAGACCGTGTCGAAGTTCCTTCCTATTAGAGTATAAAACAGGCAAGCAGAGCCTGTTTGAGTGTACTTAATCTTTTGCTAAGGAAACGCTGAGGTAGACATGCCGTTAAACCGCCATCGAAGCCAATATCAGCAGCTGTCAGATTTCGAGAGGGGAAGGATCATCTGGATGATGGAAGCTGGGTGGTCAGGTCGGCGAGTAGCTCGTCATGTAGGCCGTTCTGATTTTACTGTGAGGAGGTGTTGGAACCAGTGGTCAGAGACATTTACACGGCGACCAAGGCACCCTCGACAGACCAGTCATCGAGCGAACCGTCACATCATACGAAACGCACGCGTAGAGCCAGCTGCCTCATTAGACGCTATCTAGACAGAGGCATCAGCTTCATTACGGGCCTCTGTGTCTTCTCGAACCATCGCAAGGCGTCTGATTGAAGGACATCTGGTATAGAGGCGCCCATTACGTGTGTTGCCAATGACACCCCCCCACCGACACCTTCTTTTGGAGTGGTGTCGCGCACGACAGGAGTGGACTTTAATGGAATGGAACCAGGTCGTCTTCAGCGACGAATCTAGATTCAATTTGACCAGTGATGACAATCGTGTTCGTGTGTGGAGGCCCCGTGGTAAACGCTTCAATCCTGCTTTCGCTTTACAGCGACACACCGTTCCCACAGTTTGTGTGATGGTATGGGGTGCCATTGCTTACGATACACGGTCACCCCTAATATTGATCCATGGCACAATAACAGGCCAGCGGTACGTCCATGACATCCTTCAGCCACACGTGTTGCCACTCATGGTAGGGCTCCCAGTAGCCTGTTTTCAACAATGCAATGCTAGGCCACACACAGCACGGATCTCTCAAGACTGCCTTTGCCACATAATCACCCTTACCTGGTCTGTTCGATACCCAGATTTGTCACCAATCGAGCATATTATAATCATTTGGGACGGCAAGTTAGACACCCTACGAGACAGGCCGAACTAGAGGCGCATTTACAGCAACTGTGGAACGAGATATCTAAGGACATCTCGTTCTGAGGACGAAACTTGTATGCCCCAATGCCCGCTCGCATCGCATCGTGCATTCGCGCTAGAGGTGGCCCAACAGAGTACTAAAACGCACGTTCACGTCTACTTTTTTCTCGAATAAATGATCCTTTTTTGTTTGATTTTTTAATCACTTACTTATATCAAAGTAGTACTTACATATGTAAAATTTCATTTCATTCTGACAACTCTTTCTTGCTGCGCAAATTTTTATGACAGTGAGTGTATATTCAGAGTTGACTATCCAAATATTTGAGTTGGAAACGAGAAAACTATTTTATAAAGTATTCATTATAATGCATGCATATTCAAAAATATCTTGATGTTGTGGAGACATTAGGTATTTTTGGAGCAGGAATATACGAAAAATGTGCAATGCTCTCGCCGAGACTCGAACCTGGACCTCTCGAATACGCACCGAGTGTGTTAACCATTATAACACGAACGCACGCAGGAAAGAGGGAGAAAATGCCTTATAATGTCATCTTTCCATAATACCCTTCATACGATCATTCTGTCTCCATATATATGGCTGATCAATGGCCGAGTGGCCGAGGCCGCGAAATTCTGGTACTTTGACCCGCTTTTCCTGTTGTAGCTGTCTAACTGCATAAGGTTTTCTAATTTCTGTAATGGAAACCGTTCCTCACCTTAGGCAGACCACCTCGTGAACGTTGAAACAAAGTAATCATCAAATTCAGCTCGTTTTCCTACCCAAGCTCTCCTCTTCTAACACTAAAGGGAATGCATTAATGACTAAATACAAGAATGGTTAAAAAAAACGAGCTGAAAAATGCGATTTCCTGCCAATCAGCTTGAAAGCCTAGTTTCTTGATTATGCACATTTTTCCTTCCTCGGAATGAAAGCAAAGGTAGCTAAACGGCTAGAACAACTAAAGGGTTGTAACTTCTTTCCAAATTCTTCATTCTAGATAACGCCATTCTATTCTCGGTAAAACAAGCTACTTGCATGTGGTTTTCGTTTAATGCCAAGACACTTCAGCAACTGAACTGAAAAAAATCAATATGATGAGAAAGACGTTGAAGTTCTGATAGAGAAATAAGCATTATAATATTTGTCAGCTACCGAACGTGCTTCCGTCACTTTGCAGCGTTTTTTAAGATCACTGATTTTGTGAAACAAGCCTTCATTACTCTCCTAGAGCTCACTCTAAAGCATTTCACTGAAACACATGGCAGAAAACGTGCTTTTACCGAAAAACATTTTTATACAGGATGTATCAGTACAATGGTGACAAACTTTCAGGAGAGACAGAGCACATTCTATGACGATCCTACACGATGGGAAATCACATAGCAATGCATGGTCGGAAACGCTTTCCTGGCGCGGTAGTGAGGACACAAAAAGGAAAAAAGGAAGGACATAAAACGCAAAAAAGAAAAGACACAATCCAGAGACAAAATGTGTTTTATTATGCTTTGTACAGCTAAAACCAACAAATAAGAACAAAACCAAACATGGATTATCATTAAAGCAGATGTTCAAAATTACGACTCCGGACCCTGATGACGCCTCACTTCTCCGGCGGATGGAAGATGCATGACGCACGTTTTCTGAATCACGGCCCGGGTCGTAATTTCGAACATCTTCTTTGATGACGATCGTTGTCTCTTTATATTGTTTTTTAATTTGTTTTTGCTGTACTCCGAATTAATAAACATGTTTTTTCACCCCGTTCGTGCCCTTTCTTTCTTGATTTTTGTGTCGTCACTACCGCTCCATGAAAGCGTTTCCCACTATGCATTGCTATGTGATTTCCCATCGTCTAGGTGTACGCTATCTCTCGTGAACGTTTGTCGCCGCCGTATTCACACACCCTCTAGAGACACTGAAAATTAAGTGAGCACTTCATATCAGCTGCAAAGGAATTAATCGCAGCCGCTTGATATCTTCAGCCGCTGCTATTAAATCTTAAATGTATGCAGTTGCCATTGGGCAACATACTCATATTTTGTTATGTAAATAAAATCAAAACACAAATTTGAGCTTTCTGCATAGTATAACCAATTGGATACAAACTGGTTACGTATATAGTTTTAAAAGATTAAGTGTGGTGGCGCCACTAACTGTGTAATGGTCATTATTGTAAATTGATGTGTAGAGTGTGGACATCATTTGTGTTTAGGAATTTTTGATTTCGTGCTTGTTGTTATTTTGATGTATTCAAAGATTTAAAATTGTTGAACAAGTTTAGAAGGTATGTATTATTACATAAACGGTTATTACACATTCGCCTATCATATTTTTTTTTGTAAAATTTACTAGCATTTTTTCAAAAATTGGAATAAAAATTTAGTTTAGATTTCGTTAGGCATTTTGCGTTGGTTTACTATAAACGGCGTTTTACTTTCCAAGTTGTTGCCACCAAATATTATCGCCTTTTATTATATTTAAAGAAATTAAATAATAAAGAATCTGCATAAATGTATGTAAGTTTCTCGCATTGTGATAAAACAACGGTACCTAGAGCCATCCAAACGCCATTTGAACGTTTCCACCTGAATATGGGCATCTGAAAGCCCAAATCTGAAATTTGTTTCATTATCGATTTCATATTGTGTAAATTTTTAACGAAGTTTTGCTTAACAAACTCAAGGAATTTCAAGGATTCCAAAGCCAACAATGGCAACGTTGTACAAAAAAAATATATCTTTAGCTCGCGATACTAGGTATCGGAAATTCTAAAAGTATGCTCTTTTTAAAATTATTTTGCGATATTGCTCTTGAACTAAATTTTATGCTTTAAGTGCGAAGAACATGATATTTAAAAATAAGTAAAGGTAACACACAAAATGTTAAAAAAAAGCTCCTTTGGACGTAACTTAAAAAACCTGAAACCTTTCAGTTTTTTTTTCCGATTTTATTTGATATCAATTCTCATGTATTTTTTACTTTAAAAATAAAAATTCATGTATTTAAGGCATGGTCTTCCGTTTCCATGCCAAAAACTATTTCATCTATCAATGCTGTTAAGCTATAAGGTATTTCTCCTGCCTTCTTCGCATGCCTTCGTGGTCTAGTGGTCTGCATGCTCGACGCGTAACCGAGAGGTCCGTGGTTCGATTCCCGGCGAAGGCGTAGCTCATTTTTCATGTCTAATGCTTCCAAAAAAACCTAATGACTCTAGAACTGGCGCCCGAACTATAAAGGTGGTGGATGATGATTCTCCACCACCGGGATTTGGCGATTGGGTTCCCCCAAACCCCAGTCGCCCTTTAAAAGGGGGAGTATATAAGGTATTTCTTTCCCCTTCTTCGCATGCCTTCGTGGTGCAGTAGTCTGCATGCTCGACGCGTAGCCGAGAGGTAAGTGGTTCGATTCACGGAGAAGGCGTTGCTCATTTTTCATGTCTAATGCTTCCGAAAAAACCGAATGTCTCTACAAAGCTACAATTGGTGTTATTTTATCCTCATCCGAAGGAATTTCAAGTATCCATGGTATCATGGCCTGAATGGTATCTGCTGGTGGCAGTATTATTGTCGGTGGCTCTCACATTATAAATTTAAATATTAGTACAACTCGAAAACCCCTGTGACTTGCAAATTCAAATTAAGTTAATTTAAAATACTACCACAAAGCATCCTCCGCTTTTCTAAACCATACACATTAAGGTTGCTTGGTTTCTTCCAATATTACGAATTTTAAACCAAAGCTTCAAGAGCAGAAAATCTCAACTTTATTTACATCAAATAAATAGAATGAAGACAGTTACAAACACTGATTTTCTGCTTACCTATTTCATCCATTTAGCTTGTTAAATGGACACAAAGGTCTTACACTTTTAAATGGGTTAAATACTAGTTTTATCTCTGCAACTCTACTAGGCTCTGCTATTTAAATGCTCTCTATTAATCTGCATCTTCTGTAACGAACTTAAATGAAGCGATCTAAACAAACGAAGGAACAAAATTATTCATTTAACTGAAAGCCTTACAGAGGCTGTTACAGAGGCTGTTGGTAAGCGGTAATAAACAATCATTTGCTGCAAAAGAAGTAATTGCAATTGTACTATGTTTTGAAAAGTCAAACTTGTCGTCTTTGGCTTGAAAGTTTTGTTTTTAATTCAAAATGGCGAATTTAACAAAGCAGTGGTTCGAAGGCTACACGCTACGCTCTTTCCGAAGAGAAATATGCATACTCCGTTATCCAAAAACGATGTGAGAGTCATGGTTTTGTGATATCTAAAGTGTCGATAGGTAATATCACTAACAAGAAAGGAAAAAAACGTCAAATTGGAGCCTCGAGTGGGACAAAAATTCCAAATAAGTATCCAAGGAAAAAACGGACGTCTTCGACTATTGCAAAGGTACGTTGTTTAATGTTAAAAGAAAATCCCCTAGTCTAAGGACAGTTGCAAAATCATTAAAATGCTCGGTGTGCACTGTAAACAAAATGATAAATGTTGATTTAAATCTTATGAAAGCGAAAAAACGCAACGTGCATCGTCTTCTTCCAAAGCACATCGCTCGACGCGGAACACGCTGCAGAATTCTATAGGAGAAACACTTATCGAAAGAAAAATGGAAAACAATTGTCACAATAGATGAAACATGGGTGTATTTAAATGATTGTAACAAAAAAAAGAGCCATTTATTATCATAAAAGGGGAGAAAAAAATTTAAGTACATGGTTCCAAGAATCGAAAGAAAGTTTTTCTATGGGATTCATGATGGTTGCTGGTTTTTCGTATAATGGCAAGTTAAAAATAAAGAGAGTGCAAACAAATGTCAAGATTAATTCCAAATACTATCAGGAACATATTTTATCCCCAATTTTTCTGAATGAAATACCATCGCTTTACCCACACTGCCATCCATCTGTGAGACTCCATCGGGACAAAGCTAGCAGTCACACATCAAAATCCAACGTAAATTTCCTAAAAGAAATGGAACCAAAAACTGGTATCAAGGCCATACCCTTCACCGATATCCCTACTAAATCTTCCGATGTGTCACCTTTGGATTTTTGTGCTTTCGGACTTTTAAAAACTGCATTATCCAAACGTTGTCCCAAAACCCTGACAGGACTCTGGAAAGCTGTTTGGAAGCAGTGAGATAGAATACCTCTTCTGACATTTCAAAAGGGGTTATTATCCTGGAAATTGCGGTGTCGAAAGATAGTTCAGAATAAGGGATGTCAAATAGAATATTTAAAACACAAGAATTTTATGTAATTTAGTTTTGTGAATACAATATATATCGTGTAAAAAATGTGCGAACAGCCTCTGTACAACTGTACTCAGTACTTAATTTCTAAAATTAGAAGTGCCGGAGCCCTATGGAAGACTATCTGGAAAGAAGAAAAACAAAACTAAATAAACAAAATAGCTAAAATTTGGAAAAAAAATAAATCAAAATTAGTAGTGGTTGGAGATATATAGAAATTTAATAAATTATCAAATTAATTACAGATAATTAAATAAAAATTAAATTATCGGACCTCGTCGTAGAAACAGAATGATATTATAGGAGGAAATTTTAACGGAAAATTTGACTTTGGAAATAAATAAGGAACAACAAGAATTTCTGAGCGCTATGCCCCGTCCATATAATTCTAGCCGTCAAGCTTATTTTCTCTGAATATCATCCGATAACAATATGATAATAAACATAAGACTCCTGCGCGTAAGTGACAACACTGGTCCCCGCGTTTGGTTACATCTTTAAAAAAGTGTACGGGAAATCTGCAGTAGAAAGTCACTAGCATGGCACATGCAGGACCACGGTATCGTTTTCAGTATTTCCAGGATCGAAATATTCACTCAGTCGCGTAAATTCTTTGCATATCCTGGAGAATAAACCTTTGGCATGTGTGTAGGGCTCTTCTTTCGTTAAAAGTCTCAACCTCTGTCCAAGGTTTGTGTCCGAGGGAAAGACAAGGCTTGCATTCAGAAGCTAGAATAACCTTTTAAGATATATTTATTATTAAAATAAAATTTGTCTACTGAAATTGGGGTTCACTTACAAAAACGAAGTTCACTTAGGGCTCCGGCGCAATTTAAGCTCTGGTTGTACGTAAATATTATTGTTATGATGAGGAGTTGACTCTGTATTTCTTTATTTTCAGCGAGAAAGAAGAAGCGTTGGAAATAACTGGAAACTTCGAAGGCAACAAAAAAGAACTAATTTAAGGCTAGTATTCAGAATGCGAATCGCATTACTGTTTCCGACCTCAAGCAAAATGAAGTGTCATTTTTTCCGCGAGATTTTTTACACGTCTGGGGAGCGAACGATCTGTTATTTTCCGCTTGATCCGGAAACGAATCGATGTTTCTCTTCTAAATAAAACATGGTCTACCTTTACAATCTCGTTAGCACCGTCCTCCGCCCTCGACGAAGAAAACAAAAGCAGAGAATGTTCCAAACAAAAATCGTATTAAAAGATTTTTCCAGCGCTCCAGACGGTGATGTTGTTGCCAGAGCATTCGGAAGGCGAAAGCTTTCATTTGGAGGTGGTGGAATGACAACAGGCGCCCGCTCCTCTTAATGACAGAACATTAGGACGGAAGCTCCGGAGCACCACAGAGTGGAGGCGGTGGCAAAGGAGGTTCGTTTCGACGCCTGGGGTCGATAAAAGGATCTCTTGTTTTCAAGTGGAACGACTTAGGTATTGGCTTTAGATGTACCCTCTTAAATGATACACAATAACCGCTGTGCTTTAATTGATCTCTACAACTTTATTCTTTCTTTGTCTGACAGCTAATCAAGATCTGGAGTTAGAAGCAGTTTCGCTATTTCCTTTGCAGGGAAGTATGCATGTTCTGAATGGAGGCTAGAGCTTGATTAATCAGGAATAAATGTCAAAATAGCTAGGCAATGAGCTTAAATAAAATAGAAATTCAATAAAACTATCTTGGAAAAAAGAGGTATATGACAAGAGGTATATTACTTGTTTTGCAAATGACGGGTCATCATTTCGCCAGCGAATTATAGTTTTGGCGAGAAATGCTGTAAAATTAAAGTATGAACATCTTGATTATTTACAAGCAGAATCTTGAGATAAAATAACACGTCGAACAAGTATTACTTTAAAATTCAAACAACAAAAATCAGCGTTATATTTGCACATTTTCACGGGACTAGTTTCGATGGTTTTACCGAACCATCATCCTCAGCTGCCAAAGCCCAAATGAACGAGGTAAGATATAGTGATTAGACAAGATAAAAATGTCTGGACAAGACTTAAGCTACTTGCGCCATCTATTGGTAAAACGAGAACTAAAACATAATTTCCTTAAAAGTTGAAGGCAAAGATGGATTGGAATTAGGGTCGTTAACTAGAACAGAAAGATTTTTTTGAATGTGAAACGCCTCTAGAAAATCTCATTAACATCTTTCATTTGTGAATTAGATTAATTTTTCATAGATGAATTAGATTTCCTTTGCAGGAAGTATGCATGTAGTTTACTACATGAACAAGACAACCAGAACCAAAAACAAGTTTCCCAAAACTACCATGAGAAAGAATAATTTTCGTGATTTTAATGTCAAAATGCCCTGGTACTTTATACTTGGATTTACGTAATTTTAATACACTACTTTCTTAGACGTATTTTAAGATGCAAATATACAGGGTGTTTCAGAGATCATGGGACAAACATGGAGCCGTGGTGGAGCGTACTAAAACATGCATTTTTTGTATAGGAATGTAGGGTTTAAAGTGGCGGGTTAAGGCATGAACGCAGCCCTCGGGTCCCACGTTTGGCACGCCCGCTCCGAGAAGTATCTTCTGGACATGAATTTAGATAAATAAAGTGATTTCACATTCGCTTACCTTTCTCAAAGTTTGAGAATAACTTAAATATTAGCAGTTAATAGGAAAGGATCCATCCTAAGTGCCTTTTTAAGTGAAAATGCCTTGTATTTATGTACCGTATATTCCGGCATACAAATTATAAGATCGAAATTTGTGGGAGATTATTACACGTCGAATATAAAAACGAGAGATTTAATTAATGAAACATTTATAAAATGAGAAATTTAAAAATAAGGAAAAGATAAGCATCAAAAATTATACTTCTACATGCAGCTAAATGCTGTTTGTTTAAAAGAAATGACATTCCTTGTGAACGTAAAAAAATTCCTTATCTGATAACATGAAAAGTTTATCACATTCGTCTTCTGCTATATCTTCAGACACATCATCGAATTCTATTTCATCTTTACCATTGTTGATATTCTGATCCCTAAATAAATAATCATCTTTCACCCCACCTCGCTTGTTAGATATACTATATTTTTAATGACTTTTGATTTGAATTTTATCGGGTTTGATTTCATTCCGTACTTTATTATTCACTCACACATTCCTTGCATTCGATGTTTACTTCAAAATCACGGCTTCAAATAGCTGCAGAAAGAGAAAACATCGAACTGCTAATTCCGCGAATTCATTCGCGTTGGAAGTGCAAATGTCCTCCTTTTCTCGAAACCCTAAAATAACATTCTTGTGCACATCTACACTGAATATAACCCGCTCTCCAAAATTCTTTATTCCCTCAAACATTTCTACCATACACATATTGTTCCCCCTATCGCTTGTTAGTTCACAATACCATTGTTCGAACGCCTGAGAAAAAACTTCGAATAAATGACTTCAAAACATTCGCACATGTGTTTTTCAGGTTTCTTTGGAAAGAAAAGGGTGCGCGCTATAGGGCGAATATACCTAAAAAATAAAAAATGCAGTTTGAAATTGTAGGTCCACGTTATGCAACAGAATATGCGGTACTTCGAAAAGAAATCTTGTGAAGCTATCATGTATTTAATTCTGTGCAGCAGAATTAGATGCATGTGTCAGGACTGAGTGTTCTGTGCATACTTTTCGCGAACATGGTCTTAATTGTGTTAATGTCCGGATCTTGAACAGGGAGCTGAATGCAGCTCTGTTCTGTGGTAGAATAACTGTGGTTAAGTGGTAGAATAACTGTACGCAAGGAGGATTTAAAATTACCCTTTTATTAAACCACTATTTACAGCCACTTCCCAACTCGGAAGGGATAACAGAAAATAATGACCGCCACTTGGGTCTAAACTGAACAATCAAATAATTTAAAATAAAGTGAGTAGAAATTTAGTAGTCGTTGCTCACAGAGCTATAAACGCGAGGTTGTCCTCTATGCTAAACTATCAGGGGTGCGTAGCAAGATTTAGCTAATACTAACGCATTTAGATTACTTCAAAAGGTAATAGCGTAACAACGCTAAGGCTTAGAATTTAAATACTAGCTAATCACGCGAACGTCGAACAGAGCGGCAGTGATCCGAGACTAAAAGCTCTCTCACACCGAGAACTTCCTTGTTAACCTTTTAAATACAAAACTTGGCTCCACTTCAAATTAGCATAAAGCTGAAACGCGCGCTTATTCTAACGGGAAGTTGAAATAAGAGCTCATAGGAAAGAGAAATTAACATAAAACTTTGTTAGTTTAAACTAAAACCTTACACATGATACTGCACTACTT
>KK118902.1:1063624-1076219 GCA_000611955.2 Stegodyphus mimosarum
AAGTCTTTTTTTTTTACGCACTTTGTTCCCTCCACATACAAAGAAAATTATTATAAAAAGCATAAAAATGTATTTCAGTTACATGAACATGGAAATTAATTCCATTTCAACTGCTGATCTAAAAGAAATACTTGAAAAAAATTGAATTATTTTTAATTTGTCGAAGAGAGAATAGATGACAAAGCTCTGGAGGAAATCAGAATTACAGGAAATATTTCTAACACACGAATGTTAAATATACTTTTTGAATTTCTGTTTACAAAATACACGGCAGAAAAATCAGATTTAAACTGAATGAAACAGCTCATAACAAAGAATAAAAATACAATCTCAAATGCTATTTTCATATAATTCATGAAGAGACAGCACATAGCAATTCTGCGGAGTGAGATCTGAAAAGAAATAGGGACAATTTTTACGAAATTTTGCAAATATCTAATTTATCTTCGAATTTCAGGCTTTTCCAGTTTGTTATAATTGTTGAAATATTTCTTTATTGGCATTTAAATACTTTTAACAATGGCTAAGATGCATTTTCTAAGCCGAAAAACTTCATACCAGACAACAGAACATTAAAAAGCGAAAATGTACGCATACAATGTTATAATGTAAACAAATTACTGCTCGCTTAAATATAAATCTAGATTTCACGCAATGACATATTACCACTGCAGGTATTTGGCTGTTTTATAAACGCGAGTATCGGTTTAAAAATTTATATCATAGAATATTATATAATATAAATTATGTTTGTTCGGTTACGTATTAGTTATTTATATTAGGCTTTCTTAGTTAACAGACAATTTTTGGAAATATTAGTGTAAATTCATGGACGCAAAAATGTTTGCAAAATTCACCGCCGGAGATTTCTTCTCCTGAAATCATTAACGGAGATCACAGAATTTCGCAAACTATCATGCCACCATCACGTAAACTCAATTTATATTAGGCTTTCTTAGTTAACAGACAATTTTTGGAAATATTAGTGTAAATTCATGGACGCAAAAATGTTTGCAAAATTCACCGCCGGAGATTTCTTCTCCTGAAATCATTAACGGAGATCACAGAATTTCGCAAACTATCATGCCACCATCACGTAAACTCTCCCTCCCACAACCAACACATAAGCGATAAAGCCCGAATAGCAGTGGAAAAGCAATGTAACTTTAAGAAGGAAAACTGAATTTGGAACAGAAAATCCAACAAAGAAAACTGGAGACACACAAATTAAATAAAAAGTTAGGTTTCAGCGTCATCAATAAAAATAATATTTCAGAAATGTCCAATATGCTACGCGCCGGTCTTAATCGTTATGAAAGGCAACAACAAAAAGGATGGCCCCACCCACAATGACAACGAAAAGCCACAAAATTCCATCAGAGGAACAACGGCGTCCTTCAAGGGTCCTTAGGACAGTACACAAAAGCAAGCCCTCCCAACAAATGGCTTTTCGCATTTATCCGCTTTATCACTACGCTGGCGCCAGACTGGGAGACACTGCCTTACAAAAGTCGCCTCCTACTCCAAAAAATAAAATTCTTTCATGGTAGAGGGGGCGGGGTAACAACACAAGGGAGTCATTATTTCAAAATGACGATGAATCTGTCTGAGGAGGATCTACAAGCAGAGAGAGAGAGAGAATCAAAAAGAGTCGAATACCATTCTTTGTCGATCAATTATTTGCAGCTTCTGAGAAGTAGCAGCATTTGAATTATTTTAGGTAATTATTGTTTACCAGCGGAAGTATCCGATGCCAGTTAAGTTAGAATGAGAGTAATGCATCTATTAGATAGAACGATACCGCTGTAATTCTTCTCTAATAACGATGCAAAAAATACACGATTCATAGTCATACATATTTCAGTCTCATGCGACATGGAACCCACATACAAAGTTTCGATAGGAAATCAAGCTAATTCTCTCTCGTTATATCAGCAACAATGGCACGCAGTTTTTAATGATTTTCGTCTTTCTAATCCAGTGGTCATAAAAGCTCAACTTAAGTCCGATATTTTACCTATATTCAATTTTAGTCGATTAAAATGTTTCAAAAAATTTATCATAATTGATTAAAAATCAATAACGCAAACAAACACACAAACAGACATTTTTCTTTATATGTATGGATTTTCTAAAACTTACAAATTTTTTATTAACGAACTCTACGATTTGAAAGCGATCAGTAGCAACACTTTTCGAAATAAAGCATTTTTATCTCCAACGCGCGACGCTGTTGCCACTCGGAAAAATGAGTGCGAAAATAATCGCTTTCAGAGTTTTTAATTACTATTTCGGCTGATTAAAGTCGTACGAAGATGGGAATAGTCGAAATGGCTTCCCACGAATTTTTGGAATCCGGAATAATGTATTTAATGCTTGGCAACGCTATTTTTATTTCTTCGTAAAACTTAGGAATTTTTTATTAGGAAACTCTATGATTTGAAAGTGGGTAGTGGCAACAACTTTCGAAATAAAGTAGATTTTCAGCTCCGGCTTGCGACACTGTTGCCACTCGGAGCAAAAATGATAGTTTTTCCGAGATTTTAATTAATATCTCTGATTTTAGCTACTTTTTTTTGGAAAAAATGCATGTCAAACTTTTCCAGGACCCAAAATAGAATTGTAGAAAGTTTGGTGACGATAGCTATAGTAGTGACTGAGTTATTAGCGAACAAACAAACTTTCTTATTTATATACACTCACTTCCAAAAGTTAAGGAGAGGAAAATGCTAATTTCCGGAAGCCAATCAGAATTGAAGAGGATGCAATTCGCTGCAGAGGTAGATGAAAGTTTGCAAATATGTTAGGTAACAGCCAATCGCGCTTTCATGTCAGGAAATATGCAAAAAAGGCAGTCTTATAAGAAGCCAGCTTTATGAAGAGTTACAGCAGTTGATTGTAAATGCTGATAGAATGTTTTTAAAACTTTAGTACAATTTGTTTTCAAGACGCGTTTCTACGACTTCGAGAAGACGAATGGAAGATTCTGAGAGCTGGCGTGCTGTGGGACGTATTGAAACAGGACAGTCGATCCAGATGCTGCTCTTTTCTTCGGCGTTCATCATTCTGTAATTTCAGGTTTATGGAAACAATTCCAAACCACACAGACAGTTGTCCGACGGCCCGTAGCAGGTCGCCCAAGGGTTACAACCCCCGCGGAAGATCGATATATTGCTACTGTAGCCAAGCGAAATCGCAGAGCAACCTCCACACGTGTGACATGTATGGTTACAGCGTCCATTGGTATGGCGATATCTGCAGATACTGTACGCCGAAGATTACATATGAGTAGACTGTACGCCCGTGTACCTAGAGTTTGTGTTCCTCTATCCGTCCAGTCAAGAGGGCCACGATTACAGTGGTGCCGGGAACACGTCAATTGGAATGTGTCTGACTGGGGCAATGTCATGTTTACTGATGAGTCAAGATTTGCTCTGGAGCCAGATGACAAGCGCATAAGGATATGGCGCTAACAACGAACACGCAATCAGTCCCAAAACATCACCGCACATCACGCATTCCGAGGCGGAAGCATTATGGTGTGGGCAGGGATTTTATTAGGATAATGCACCGACCTGCACATCTTTAAACGGGGATCTTTGACCGCTGTCCGGTATCAAGATGAAGTCCTAGAACCCATTGTGAGATTGTACGCTGCAGCAGTTGGCCCTACTTTTGTTTTAATGAACGATAACGCACGTCCCCATACAGCTGGCATCGCCAATGACTACCTGGAGAGTGAAGGGATTGCGCCAGCATATTCGCCCGACCTTAATCCCACTGCAAATCTTTAGTATGCTCTCGGCCGTGCTGTATCTTCGTTTCTCACCTCCAGCCACTCTTATTGAGCTGGAAACTGTTCTACAAGAAGCATGGCGATTGCTTAATTCTGCGGTGGTTGACCACGTAACTGAAAGCATGGTCACAAGATGTAAACTTTGTATACAGATGAGGGGGATCACATACCCTATTAATGTCCTTTTTTATTTTATGCTGTTTATTTTCGCTTTATACATAATTCTGTTTAAGTCTCCAGTCTGTCATTATCTGATAACTTACAAAAATTTAATATTGTTTTCATTTTTGTATATAATTATTGATTTTGTTTTATGCATAAATATATATGCTACTTTCCTGCCGAATTTTGTGCCAATGAAGGCAGTATTTGTTGATTTATTTGCATTTTGCATCTTCGTGCTTAACTTGTGGAAGTAAGTGTATATAGATTAGTAGGAATCACAAAATGAACAACATAACGCACAGAATATTGAAATAAATAAATCTTATTTAAAAATACATTTATCGGATCAAGTCATTTAAGTATTTAAAAGAACTCAAGACAACTGTTATTTTAGAAACGCAGGTTTCTCGACTTTAGTGAAAATTTAATATGTTTCTCCTTACCAAAATGAAAGTATAAATATTATGCATAATAAATATTTCCATGCATGTATTTATAGACTTTAATCAATGACCAAAAATGTATAAAAAATTGTATTCATTTATTTTAATTCTTAAATGAGGAGAAATTAAACAATTTACTGAAATACATTAAAAAATTGAAGAGATATATCTTTTAGCGCATTATTTTATGCGTTCAGCTTGGTACTTAGTAGGTTTGTTTGGGTTTGGTTTAGTTTATTATGGCAAAGTACACTAGGGTTATCTGCTTAAGGGGAGGGATGCCTTCGTGGAGGACATTTTGAGGGAAACTGGCTCATATGTACTGATAGATACTCGGTAGGAGATCTGAAGTCCTCAAATATTACAAGTTTATAAACAGAATTTCTCGTCTTCTTCTGGTCCTTCGAAATCTATATTTGGCTTTGATGACAAATATTGCTGAACATACTGCGTTGTACAAATATGATATTACATAGGTAATCAAAATTCTCTGTTAGTTATAGTGGCGCACTTCAGCTATAAAACGTGAATCTCATTAATTTGATGATACGCATTTCAAGAAGTAAACTTTAATAATCACCTCATTCGCACACAGAAGTTTCCAAATCCGTTTAACACTGTTCCATGTAACGCGGCGCCTCTCACTAAAACCTCGACTCACGGATCAGAAAACTGATGTTTCAAGAGCACTGTTATTTTGGGTACTGAAATCTTTTAGAACTTCTTCAGCTGCCCCGTCCACCAACGGAATGTGTTCAGTCCAGTCTCTGTCATTCGATTTTGTTTCGGGTTGGTTTGGGTAAGGACCATCTGCCTAAGGGAAATTATGTCTTCATGGAGGGCTTTTTAAGGGAAACTAACTTGTGTACACGTTACACATGGGGAAAACCCTGAAAATGCGCATGCAGCCAGTCCTTTTGCTGGGAATCGAGCCCGGGTCGGAACCACCAGTGTTAAGCGACTTTATCGCTGTGCCGTTGATGGGCCTCTGTCATTCGGAAATGTAATACCATTATGGCAAAAGAGAAAACCCAGACTTTTGCCATTCGCTCCCTTGAAGCAGTAACACCCTTCTTCTTTATCAAAACATTCCGTGTCTTAGCATTAAGATCTATAGGTTAGACATGTTAAGATAAACATTTTGTTATTGCGTCGTAAATATAAGTATAAATATATATGAAAGTAACTAAAAGTAAATTAACAAGCCCAAGACTTGCTCTAAAGCTGCAAAGCAATAAAGCAATAATTCACTATCAATTATAAAAAGAAAATTCTCCATATTACATCTCCAAGCAACGGAAATTCAATTTACAAACATCACTGAAAAGGTATTTTTCAGAATTTAAAAATTTATAGAAATTTCAGTCTTTCTTGCTTTAAACACAGTTAAGGAAAAACTAAATCGCAAAAAATGCCAAAATCAAAAGTAAACTTTTTAAGTATTGAAAAACCAGTTATTGTTATTGATAGCAGATTAATCGACTTATCAAGGGGATAAACCAATCTACCATCCATTAACAGTAACTAAAATAAGAGAGAGTGTTTCATCTTACTTCGAAGTAAGCATCAAATTATTTGCTAGATTCAAATCACTAATTGATACTCAATCAAAATAAAGATATTAGTCACTAAACCAAAAGAATCCTCTTAAAAAGCAAATAATCTTTAAGATTAAAATTTTTTCACTAAAAACACAATTAATCTAAACGAGATGCTTACTTTAGAAGACATATCCCCTACACTTTTTCATTTCAAAAACAAAAGTAGATTCAAGAACAAATTTTAAAAAATTATAAGATGATTAAAAGAAATAATTCATAAAATTAAAGTTAAAAACTGTAGTAAAAAAGAAATTAAAAAATCAAACTAGTAAGCAAAAATTAATCAACTTGCCTTAAAATTTTAAAACACCAATGACTGGAATGCAAGTACGTATTAAGAGATGGAAGCAAAAGGTTGTCGTAATAAGTAATTTTCTATTGAAGAAAGTTTAGTCTAAATTGGCGACAAAACTACAAAGTTTTTTATAATTTATAGTGAATTATAAATATATATGTATATTTTTTTTCCTTCAGAGTCTTCAACTATGTATAAGAATGGATTTTTAAACAACATTTCATTTTGAACGGAATTAAATTATATATTTTAGTGGGCTTAGAACAGTTTTTATTTCAATGAAATGTTTTTACAAGTTTCCGCTAAATACATTAGGAAGAAAAAAAAAATTTAAGTAATTCAGTTCTATTTCGTTAATGATTGCAAAAACTGAAAAAAAATTTTATATTATTAATATTAAAATCCCGCATTATTTCTCTTCTCTTTACAGAACTTCTTTCTGAAATATTTTCTCAAATGTGAGATGATTTTCAGCTTCTGAGGTAGCTTTTAAATTAAAAATCAAGTCAATATAATTAATGCTCTGTTTAGCATATTTCAAATTAGAGCAATTTTTGTTTTCATAGTTAAATATGTTAAATATTACTCCTGATTTCCCTGTACTTAACTTAAACTTTCTTCTGACTCTTAATTCAACAACATACATCTAAAAATTCTTCCTTCCTATTTCCTTAAGTATTGTTTGTTCTCATATATTGTGTTTTCCGGAAACTTTTAATACATTATTTTAAATTACGAACAATTCTTTCTTAAATAGTTCTACAAATATATTTGTCAAGAGAATTTAAAATTATGTTTACAATTAAATGTTAAGTTCATTATACATATAGATAATATTTATAACCATTACATATTTAGATATACGAGTGTTTGGTAACTAAATTTTTTTATAACTACATTCAGAGGAGATTATGAATAAATAAGTCCTTCATTTACAAACTCATTTATATACAATTTAACTAATATTTACGTTTTTAATTAGAGGCGAACGCATGTTTTTTTAAAATATATACATAAATATTTACAGATGTTTAACATTTTTCATTTTCGACACGGGCAAATCTTTATTAGTCCAAAGGAGAAATTAAAAAAGGGAGCAGGAAGGGTGCCTAAAGGACTATTAATTTCGTTTTGGCATGTTGCGTTGGTTCACTATAAATGTCAGTTTACTTTTCAAATTGTTGCCATCAAATATTACAGCCCTTTATCATATTTAAAGAAATTAAATAATGAAGAATCTGCATAAACATATGTATGTTTCTCGCATTGTGATAAAACGACGGTACCTAAAGCGATCAAATTTTGAATATCGAACGTTTCCACCCGAACAAGGCCATCTGCAAGCTCAAATTTGAAATTTGGAATTTGTTTTATTATCGATTTCATATTTTGTAAAATTTTACGAATTTTTGATTAACAAACTCAAGGATTTAAAAAAGCGAGCAATGACAACGTTGTAAAGAAAAAAAAAAACATTTTAATCTCCAGCGCGTGAGACTGTGTATCGGAAATTCTAAAGATAAGCTCAATTTTAAATTATTTTGCGATATCGCTCTTGAACTGAATTGTATATGCGAAGAATATGATATTTAATAAATAAAGGTAACACGCAAAATGAAAAAAAAAAAACCTTTTAGACGTAATTTAAAATCTGAAACCTTTTCCTATATATATATATATGGTGCGTTCACGATATTTTCAAGTAAACTGATCTACAATAATTTAGCATGTATCAGAATTTTTAGTATTATGCCCATCGCATAGTTATTATCATTGCATTTAACTGTTATCGTAAACATTCGTTATTTCTGAGAGTTATCTATGCTCCAGCAAGATACTTCTTAAGTTGTGTTGTTCTTTAAAATGTCTAGTCGTTAGTAGCGATGTTATCTGCGAAATTATTTTGAATTCCCTGTATAAAATACGGCTAAATTGGCAATTTAAAATTTAATATCATAATTTCACTTGATTTGAACCACAATGATTAATAATAGCATAATGTGTTCAAAAAATGTAATCAAACGTTTTAGTCAAAAACACTGGGGAAAAGAAGAGGTACTTACGTATTAGTGTAACCACCTTAGTAGAAATCGCCAAATTTTAACCATGTTCATAATGATTCTTCAGTCAAGCAATGTCAGTATTTTCATATACGTTCATTATAAGGTGTTCTAATTTCGAACGATTTTTAGAGATAATTCATAATATTTTTTTTTCTTTTGCCTTAAACTCAATTTTAAAATATGCACTTTTAGGTAGTACAAGAATTTCTTCAGGTGGTGGTGGTGGTGATGAGTTTCTTGCCGCAAAATCTTGAAGGAATACTGCCAAATCGTTAACAGGAACAATTGTTTGAAATCTGATATTAAAGCTACCGCCGCTTAAAATTCCATCAGAATATAAGAAATAAAAATCCAGTTTGTAAGTAGTTTTATTGTATGACCTGATTAAAATGTAAAATATATATGGAATAATAATTATGTGAGTAAAAAATTAAGTTCCTGCAACTGAACTGAATAGTGGCTTACAGCATCATTTTTTGACATCAATAAGAAATCGAAAATTTGTGCCAAGATGATTGCGTTAATATGTAAGAACCAAGAGAAAATGGTTAGCTTACCTATTGTGCTATAAAATTGAAAGGAGAGCCCGAAATTTCTCACATGCTACAGCTAACTTAATGAAATGGTTCACTGAAGTATACTGTTGCGTTATACGGGTTCGTGGATTCGAGAGTATCCGATGAAAACACGATGCAGAACAATAAAAAGCACAATTTATTTACAAGAATCACTATTTACAGCACAGTTCCAAAATTACCTTTAAAAGCGTCGAAAATCTACAATAAATACGCTGAAACAATCAGCAACACAGCTTCAGGCTGTAACTGTAAAGGTAGCTTCACGGCAACACTAAACTTATAATAAACACCGTGGAACAATCACCAATACACTGTCAAGCTATACTGTAAAGATAGCTTCACGGCAAAGCACTATCTCGATCGCTTTCCGTTCACAAAACTCTCGCGTAGCTCAGCACTCACAGTAAGCAGCTATTCTCACAATGCCGGCTCTCAGAAACGCAGGGGTTTATATAGCTTTTCCTTAGGTTCCACACGTTTCGAGAAATATCTCGACAGGAAGTTATTCTAGAAGCTTCCCGATTGGACCATGGGATATCGCCAATTTGGTCGCCAAATGGGCGATAAAGTCGTCAATCTGGCAACCCTACCATACACTATTTTATGGCAACCCTAGTGCTATGCCGGAAAGCTTACATACAGGCGCAACTGCCGAATTTTTCGCAACAATACAATGTTGTGTATTCATTAGCTGTTGGAGTTAAAGCATTTAACAATATTCAACTTAAATTCCAAAACTTTAGTACCAACAAGATAATGAAATCTCCTAACCTAATTTAAATAGCATGCTAATTTATTCGGTTTGCATGCAAACGATTTCTTTTTTGCGACGAATTTATATGAAAAAGGGCCAAAATAGTATAATTATGAAGAGAATGCATAAAAAAGCTGCTTTTGTCTCCAAAAAAAAAAAAAAAAGGCTACGAAAATACATGGAAAAAGTTTCACGAAGAATGTAAGCATGAAAATGGGGACAGTAACTGCATACTATATTTTAAACCATACATTATTCGAGTTTTTAAACATGCTTTTTTTTTAAATAATTTTGGCACACGTTTGCGAACTCAGAAAATAAAACGTTACTAATGATTTAAATTATTACTAAAAATATACGGGATATTCAGCAACATTAATTGTGAAACATATTTTATGCGGGATAACTAATTCGATAAAAATAAAATGCTCCTTACCTATTTCATGATCGTTAAAATTAGGGTATTTGTTAAGAATAAAACACTGTGAACACAACTAAAACGATGACTTGGCATTTCATTTAAATTAGGGATAATTACAAAAAGGGTTTATTAAATTTGTAATATTTCACCATTAACGAAAGAACATTTAATTATGCAATCAATCATTTAATGATATAATTAAATTACCAGAAAAGATCATAAAATACTCATTAAGAACTTTATAGTTTATTTGGCAACTCAAGAAGGAAAAACAGCTGTAAGTTCTCAGTTATTAAGTTGCTACACGCGAAGAACTCACTTTCCCATTCTGACAATGCTTTAAAAATATTTCAAAAGTCTTACTACTAGACCCCATGATTCATTAGCCAATTTATATAATTCATGATACATAAAGAAAGTGATTTGCAAAACGCTTTGATTTTGTTCAATGCCATTGGCTTAAATTACATCATGAATCAAGTAGAATAAAGAAATGCATGCATTATTTTACAGAAATACTTTATTAAGCGAAATTAAACATGCATTTCTTTGTTCGCATGGGAAATTCATTAAATTAAAATTCAAGCGCAATTTTAGCAAATATGAATAATTTTATTTCTGTTATTTATCTTAATACCTTAGGAATTATTACTGCCTAACGAATTGGAATGGGCATACAATTAGATCATTTAAATTCATCAGTTAATAATTCGACTTTAGAAAATGTTATTTTACTAACTATGTATTTTAATTTTATTTGGTACTTACGTACTAACGCAATCCCCTTAATAGAAGGCGCCAAATTTTCAAGAATGTGCCAAACTCTGGCAACCACAGGCATGAACATTCTTCTGGCAGCCATGCTCATAGCAGCGCCAAGCAACCCCGTCATTTTCGCATTTTTTTTTTTGGGGGGGGGGGGTTGCTGTATTTAAAGTTCCAACGGTTTTTACAAACAAATCAGGATATTTTTTTTTTTTTTGCCTTATACTTAGTTTTAAAATATGAGCTTGTGGAATTTGCCAACAATGGAAGAAACTGCGGTAAAATTTCCACAAGATTACAGAATTTTGCTGAAAATGTTCTAAAGAGAATAATGAGGAAATGAGTTTCCTGGACAGCCACTGTTGCCAAGTGTTACGCGAAACCGAATTTTCGCAATTCTCTGATTTTTTCTAAGCGCAAACAGATCGCTGTGCACTTCGGAAGAAGAATAGTGCAACAAAAATTAGAGAAACTTTGAAGACGATTGTAAGCGTTTTATTTTTTTAATATATCGCATAATCCTTACTTAATAATTCAAATTTGTATATTAAATTGCCAAAATATATTTTCTTTTCCTAAATTGACAATGTTTACCGATTTACGATAAATATCTATAATTTGGGAATGTTCCTTAAAAAACAAAAGGGGCAAAAACCACGAACTTGCACCCGATAAGTATCTTTTACCTTTCAGTCTATAAAAAAACTATCAAACTGCGCCAAGAGGTTGAGTTAATACGTAAGTACTTTTTATTTAATTAAAATCTAACTCAATGCTGATCTGAAAAAATAAATACTTGTCGTCTGACGAACTCCTCGCATGAAATCACAGCATCAAACTCATCTCCAACGAAATACGCTTGGTAACCTAATTTTTAAATTAACATCAGTATGGAAGAATATACCTTGCTAATTTCTTTATAAAAGTAATTAAAAATTACTTTACAATAATACTGCCCCAAAATCTGAGACACAACAAAATGGTGTTAATGGATGTATTTGTTTAATCCTCTGACCGGCAAGGGGTTTCACTAACAAATCCCAAATTTTCGAAAACTTCCAGGAGGTATTTTGATTTTTATGCCAAAATGCCCCTGGCACTATATATCTATGTTATGCACTTATCTTAATTTCTTGGACATAGTAATTGCCTTAACTATTAATAATACTAATATATTGCCTTAATTTCTTGGACATGAGAAGAAGTTCAGAATTACTTTACAGTTAGGGTTTTGATGCTTCAAATCGTTATCCCTTGATAAATCGATTTGAATTGGTTTGGTTTATTGAAATAACTTCAAACCACAATAGGGCTATCTGCCTAAGGGAAAGGATGCTTTCGTGGAGGATTTTTAAGGACAACCGGCTTTTATACACGTGGGGAAAACGAAGAAAACGCTCATGCAGCCAGCCCTTTTGCGGGATTCGAACCTCGGGCCGAACTACCAACCTTCACCGATTTTAACGCTCGGCCGCTGGTAAGCCAAGCTGATTTGAGGCACTGAAATACGAATAATTTAATTACTTACAGTTTTAAAGAGTTTTTAAAAATATTTTAGTTCAATTTTAATTTTGCTTAAAAAGTTTAGAAAACTGTTTTAAACATTTTCGGTTATCATGTAATTTTCTTCTAAGTTCAATAATTTCTCATGGCTTTCAATTTAAATCAATTTAAATTCACTTTATTTTTTTTTCCAGATAGTATAATCATTTTC
>KK118902.1:1077670-1100287 GCA_000611955.2 Stegodyphus mimosarum
AAATAATTATTATTATAATTATGTAAATATATCTCTTATCTATCACTAGGTATCTTTTTTTACAGATGTAATGTTAACTCCCATCACTCATCACTGTAAAATAATTGAGATTAATCATTTGAAAAGAAATTATTATCCAAAATGGCTCTCGAAATGGCCAAATTACTTTTCATAAGAGAGATTCTATTATCTTTATAGTTTTCATATCATTAAAAGAAAACCTTCGAAACGAATTTTCCTTAAATGACCATGAAATATAAAAATTTAGAAAAAGTTTTGAAGTAAAGATTCACAACATTTAATTGCGAAAATACTACTGCGCAATATACAGAAAAACTTTTAAGAGGATGCTTAAAAGCACCAAACAGACCATCACAAAAAAAGAAACAACTTTAATCGGAAATGAGTAAAAGTTGATTTCAGGTTACCTGCAAAAAACCAGAATACCTTGACCATTCACCTTTCCGGTAACATCTCTCAAACCACGGGAACTGACATCAGAGATGATGCCATCCGCTCTGAAGTAAGAAGCCGTAATAAAAAACAAGACAACACAAAAGAGAAGCAAAGAAGTAACTCGCAGGTTTGTTTTTCTTTTATTGAATGCAACGAAGCGGCAAGAGTCCTGAATGAAGTGATCTCGAGCTCCAGCAGCTGCCTTTGATCCGCTTGGCGGAATTCGTGTATCTTCAATCTGGTGGCGTGTGTGCCGCTTCTTCCATTGTTTCTTTGTGAGGGGTCGCTATTCCATTTCTTCGAGGAAACGGAACGGAAAGAACAACAGACGGAATTTATTTCCTTTTATTTGGAGTGGCGATTTTGCCGGACAGCGATTAGGGTCAGAGATTCCATTTTTGGATCGCTGCCGCAACTCTCCTCTTGTCAAGTTCTCCCCTCTCGGGTGTTCTTTTAATTGCTGTTTTGCCAGGCGATTTGACGACTGCCCATTAAGATTTCTTAATAACAGAGGAGTGAAAGAAAATCACATATTATGCGAAAGTCCACGAAGACAGGCTGGTATTTCAATGTAGAAATTTGAAGCAAAAGGAAGGGGTTTCCTTAAGAGACATAGCAACAAAAAACCCTTCTTGACATGCGAAGGTTCTAATTATGGGGACGGGAAAGAAATTGCCACAGCAATGGGGAACGCATACAAGTTGTGTAAAGGAAACAAAGCATGAAGTTTGAAAACCTCTGTATCCTATGCCAAACGCGTGACAGTAACTTGCAGGAATTGCACAGATATTCCCAGACTAAGTTGCGTCTTGTTCAAAATGCATTTTATACACCTAACCTATAGCCTGGTTTAGCGTAACCCTTTATCTGTTATTTGTAGAGACATTATGTTATCAAGACGCAAGAGAAACACACCGACGTGGAAAATAAAACAGGCAAATCGACAACCTTGTATTCGGCGTAGATTTTGTAAAATCACAATCGATTTCGAGCCAAAACGGGTCCCCCTTCATCAGGAGCAAAAAATTCTAAGCAGAATTGTTCATCAAGAGCAAAAGATTCTGAGCAGAATTTTTTGCTCATGATGAAAGGAGACCCCTTTTGCTCTCGAAATCGATTGTGATTTTACAAAATCTACGCCGAATACAAGTTTGTCGATTTGCCTGTTTTGCATTAGGTTATTTTGAAGCAGGAGACATAAAAAATGAGCAATGTCCTCACCGGGACTCGAACCTGCAGCTCTCGAATACGCGCCGAGTGTGCTAAGCGCTATACCACGAAGACATGCTGGAAGGAGGGAGAAAATAATACCTTACATACTCCTCCTTTTAAAGGGCGACGGGGGATTATGGGATCCAATCGCTAAATGCTGATGGTGAAGAATCATCATCCACCACCTTTTTTAGTTCGGGCGTCACTGTAGAGGCATTAGAGTTTTCTCGAAGCAAGAGTGTAAAAAATGAGCAATGCCTTCGCCGGCACTCGAATACGCGCCGAGTGTGCTACCGTTATACCACGAAGGCATGCTGAAAGGAGGAAGGAAATATCTTACATCTTAATTAAAAAAATTTTCTAGCGTTATTTTTTAGTCATATTTAGTTATAGCTAAGAGTTTGTTAATATTTAATCAGATATTATAACCTTTTATTCATTTCCCTGAATTTAAATAGAGAGCTTGAAAATCCCAGTGGAACACTGTTAAATTCGTTTAATTAAACTAAAACAAAATACCTTTTTGCTCGACATTTCTTGAAAAACGAGTTCTTCTTCGCGTTACACCAGGCGAAAACCTAAGTAAGCATAAAGCAGCTAACCTGCTGAGGGAGAAAACACTCAGAATAAATAATTTGCAATGACTCCAGCCACTCGGCCAATGGTGGCCTGCAAAATGTGAAACATTTCTGCAAAATTTGAAACCTTCAGACCTTCAAAGACTAAAGGCTTAGATTAAAATATCTCACGTTATTTAATGAATACTGAAAGTGAAAAAGCAATTTCAGTTGCTTGAATACACAGCTGAAAACTCACTTGGCATAAAGAAGGTTAGACCAAACCACAAAAATCAGCGCTATATTTGCAAATTTTCGTAGGACTACTTTCGATGGTTTTACCGAACAATAAGCCTCAGCTGCCAAAGTGTAAACGAACGAGATAAGATAACGACGTAGCAAAAGGTTAGGTTAATTGATTAAGACTGAGCACGTGACGGCTGTCTGCCTATGGGACGGCATTCCAGCAAATGGCTGAATGGTTAAGACCGCTGAGAGTTCCATCAGAAGCAAACGGGCTGATTGCATGGTTAGTTTTCGTGCATTTCCGCATGTGTAATGTGAATATGAACCAGTTTACCTCAGAATATTCTTGACGAAGTCTTTCCTTCCTTTACGGAGATCGCCCCTGTCTGCTTTGCCGTATTCGAATAACCTAACCTAAGGAGAAGACTATTTTGTGAAGAATGTTATATGTAAAGCTAGCTCGTATTCACGTTACATACTGCAGAAACCACAGAAACGTCCATGCAGTCACACAGCCTGAGTAGCCGGAATTTGAGCTCAGTCTAATTAACGGTTTTATCTGCTCAGTCGCTCATGGGCCTGGTGCAAAGGAAGCATTGTGCATAAATTACCGCATTTACTTGCGCATTTTTTCAGAAATTTATTTCATAAATGTCGAAAGGTGAAAACAGCGAGAGTAACTGCATTTCTTAAAGACGCAATTACACAGGAGACTAAAACAAATTAGAAGTATTCATTACTTTGTTTTAACTAATTATTCATTAATTTAATTTGGATAAATTACCGGTAACAATAAGAGTTTCATTTACTTTAAAGAAATCTACACAGAAATAAGAATACACATTAATATTAACATAACATTACAAATATCTAATAAGGTTATTTTGATTTATACTTCTTTGTATCTTGATTCGCCTGTTTTTATAGTTCTTTACTGCTACTCCCTAGGCATCTAATCATGCAGGGTGCTCGAATTACTATTTGTGTCGTCTGATAGAACTTGCAATTCGATCCTATCGTCACCTTTCAATCTGTCTTCCCACGTGCAGTGACCTTTAGAACCATCAAGAGCATTAGATGTTCCCACTCTATTAATTTTAAATCAAGGTGGGTTGTTTGAGTAGGATAAAACCACGAGAGCTGTCTGCCTAAAAGGAAGGGAACCTTCGTTGAGGGTTTTCCCAAGGAAATTGGCTTGTATTCAAATTGTACATGGGAAAAAACAAAACAAAAAAAAAACAAAGCATGCAGCACGCCCGCACGCTTGGGATTGAATCCAAACAAGATCGAGCTTCTAGTATTCTAAGTCTTAACACTAACGTTTACCCGAGTACCACTATTAGTGAGCGGAAAGGAAAGGAGAAGGTTTGGCATGATCTTCGCAGGTAATTGGCCGTGGATGTTACGAAAACAGTTACTTCTTGGATGAACCCATTTTAAAATTTAGAGAAGATCATTTTCTGAACGTCTTGAGGAAGGGGGAGGAGTTACACGAATATTTAATTTCAGTACTTTCAATTCAGATTCCGTAAAACATTAGATTTACAAGATAAGTCGACACTGTGCGAATCTCGGTGAATGTCGGCTGCATAATCCCTTTTGTGGTTTTCTTTTTATGCAACGCGTATGTAAATCACTTTGCTTTAGAAAGTCCTTCACGAATGCATTAGTACCCTTATGTAGAAATCCTTAAAGATATTTTTCCATTAATGATTAAACAATTCAAAAAAATCTGAAGGCTTTCAGATTTTACATTACGCGCAAAGGGGCGCATTTTTAACGTTTTCTCTGTTACCTTTATTAAATATCACGCTCTTCGCACTTAAAACATAAAATTCAGTTCAATAGCAATATCGCAAAATTAATTTTAAAATGAGCATATTTGCTGAATTTCCGATGCACAGTCTGGAGATAATTCTTTTTTTTTTCCTTACAGTGTTGCCATTGCTCGCTTTGAAATTACTGATTTTCTTAATCAAAAATTCTTTAAAGTGTTACAAAATATGAAATCGATAATAAAACAAATTTCAGACGTTATTCAAAATTGGATGGCTCTAGGTACCGTTGTTTTATCGCAATGCCAGAAACATACATACATTTATGGAGATTCTTCATTATTTCATTTCATTAAATATAATACAGGGCTGTAATATTTGGTGGCAACAGTTTGAAAAGTGAATGGACGCAAAACGGCCAAAAGAAATTAATAGCTCTTCTGAGCTAACGTTCATTTGGGATAATAATATAATGCACAAAAAAATTATTCAGTATTTTCTAACATCGTACGTTTATCAAGGAAGATCCTCGTATTTTCACATTATTCCATTCTACGATGAAAAATACATCTGATAAGATAACATCTTCCTTGTGTGTGTTATTCCTTCCAATCTTCAGCAGTTTGAGGTTTTAAATACCTCGTTAAAAATATTTTCATTTATTTATATCTCCCTCCCACTACTGGTATTAATTTATAACTTTACAAATATTCACATTGGTCTATTAGAAAATGAGTATTAATAACGTTTAAGGACTGGTTATCGTTAGTTACTAAAATCATATCTATTTTGACCGTAAAGTAAAAAAGTACGGTTTTAAGCCGATAGCCGAATACTAGCTCCAAAGCATTCGCTGAGAACGGCCGAATCCATCAGTCACTTAGCTGTTTTATTACCCCAGAACGCTGCCCATGGTGCTTCACAGGAAATAGACCCCAACTGCACCCACGAGAAAGGAGATAAAACACATACATGCGAGACAAAGCTTTATGTAAATGTAAAATTTCCGTCCTTTATTTCGGGGTAGCAGTGAGCCTCTTCCGCTAATAACTACACTCATGTCCATAAATTAAGGATAATGCAAAATCAGGCAAAGGAAGAGTTAGAAGCAAAACAAATTCGACATATTTATAAAGCTTATTTATTAAACAAAAGGTAAAGAGCAAAAAAAGATGCTATAGGTTTGATATTATTAAAAAACATTAGCGATTTTTTTCTCCCTGGAGCAAGTTACAAAAAACCGATATTACATGGTTGGTATGATTGTTAATACATTGTATGTCTCCCAGACGATGCAATACAGTCCGTACAACGCCTAGGCATGCCGAGTATCAAATTATCGATCTGATCTTGGGGCATATTACCCCACTCAAAAACCAATGCTCTCCAAATTTCCGGTAGACATGTAGGAGGAGGTTGACGGGCTGCGACTCGTCGGCCAAGCATGTCCCACCCGTGCTCTACTGGATTCAAGTCCGGTGAGAATGCTGGCCAGTCCATACGGGTGATAGCCTCCGATTGAAGGCATTCGCTTTCGATGTTTGCACGGTGAGGACGGGCGTTGTCATCCATAAACACAAATTGTGCACCCATGGCGCACCGAAACAAACGTACATGTTGTTCCAGAATGACGTCCCGATAGATTTGGCTTGTCATGGTTCCAATTTGAACATGCCGGTCAGTTCTGGAACCCAGAACAATTCCACCCCAAACGAGCACTCCTGCACCACCGTAACGGTGTCGTTCAATCATGTTTTCTTGGTGGTAACGGGTACCTGGAGCTCTACAGGTCTACGAGCATATAGACCAATCTGCCCTAAGCGTCTATACACGGTCTGCCTTGAAATTGTGGTACCAGTGGCCGAAGAGAGTTGACGAGACAGGTCTGAGGCTGTGCTCCACCTGTTTCTTTTGGCAGTAACTGCCAAATACCGGTCTTCATTCGGCGTTGTAACTCTGGGGCGACCTGTGCTGTAACGTCTACTCACATTGCCATCATCTCGGAATCGTTGCCAAAGCCTGGAGATGACACTCTGGGCAATTCCGAGTTCGGCTGATACCTCCAGTTGGGTACGCCCACATTGCAGACGGCCGATAACTCTACCACGTAAAAAATCATCCAAATGCGTCCTTTGTGTCTTAACTATTCGGTTATTGCGCCGAAATACTTATAAAGCGCCTGCGAACCATTTTACTTCTTTGCCTGTATTCCTTATATATCACTCTCTTACACTCTCGTCATTGTGACGTAGCATCGGTGTCATCTGGTTACTTCCTGAAATTTGCATATGATTCTTTCAGATGTGTGTAGTGATTTTACAGGTGATGTATTTATTTTAGAGTTCGATTTCCGCGTGACTCCGAATTATCCTTAATTGATGGACATGAGTGTATAATGGCCAATGAAAAAGAAAGACAATAAATGTACCACTTTCATCACGAGCAATTTCGTATCAATTTTAATAATCAGACATAGGTCAAGGGTTACTAAACTGACCTGGGGAACAGTACTGTGCAGTTCCCACAATGCAACTCAACAGTTTACACAGTGCAGTAGATTAATTGAATAACATTTCACCCATTTATTCTCCAACTACAAGATTCATTACCATTTAAAGCATTCGTTCCTTAACTTTATTCTTTCAACTTCATTCTCAAATGTCCAACCACCTAAACGTGTTCGCCCGTATCTGTGAGATAATGATCGAATTTTAAGGATAAAAATAAATATAGCTAGTCTTGTTACCTAAGCAAAGGTACACTGCGCAAAACAAAAAAATGGGACAGTTCTGTATCTCCCGTTTTACTGCGACAATTGGACGAAATTCAAATTGCGTTTCTCATGTCTCGAAAGCCCGACTTAGGATATATATTATATTTATATATAGCAGTGTCCTAACATAGGTATTTTGACACAAATTCGGAATTTTTCTAAAATAACATAACCACTTTTTCTCCATATTTCGGCTCTACGACTCAAATTATGCCTAGATATTCAATTTTGGTGAGAAACTTATGGAGAAATTTAAAGTTTATCGTGGCGTATTTATTCAGTTTGCGCCAAGAATTCACTTGGCGAACTTCTTAATATATGGTAACCTATTTTCCTTTCCCTTTTTACATGGTGCTCGAGCGGAAAAAAGGGTACATCGTTCCTACATTCAAATAATTTTAACAAAGTGCCTAAACCACATTTGATGTTATGAAATATATAAATTCACGTAGGTCTTCGGAAATTTTGAATAAAAAACCTCTAATTTTTTGCAGGTATGCTTAGAAATGCATCTTCTTTAAGACGATGGCAAAAATTTTATACGCTATAATTCAAACTTTTTTCGAAAAATTTATAAAAATAATTAAATACAAATTCAAAAAAACCATAAAAAATGGGCAAATTTCATTTGGAATGAACATAAATTTCGAAATATATAAGGCAGAATCAAAAAAGTTTAATAAAAAAAGAGATAATAAGTACATACCAAATTCAATTAACACTGAGAAGCTAAAATTTTGAGAGCTAATATTTTAAAAACCACTTGTGCGATTTTTACAAAACCTGGCAGTTTCGCATAATTTGAGTCGTAGAATCGAAATATGGAAACAAACTTGCATGTCATTTCAGAAAAAGTCGGATTTTGTTTCAAAATACCTATATTAAAACAATGCTGCATGTAAATCTAATACATATCCTAAGTCGCGCTTTTGAGACGTGAAAAACGCAAGTTGAATTTCGTAAATCGGCCCAGGAGAACGGGAGAAGAGAGCTGTCTGCCCCCCCTTTTTCTTTTTGTGCTGTGTACATTACGTTGCTTACAGTTTTATGAAAACATTTGTTTTAAAACTTGCAAGAACAAAACCAAACAAATATTTAAGTATGATGTTATTTAGAATGATAAGCTGTCAGAAATTCAGCAAATATTATAAATTTAATGTTGTTTAATCAATAATGGCTAAGAACGCAAGAATACTTTCAGAAAACACTAAAATAAACTGGCTTGTATTTACATGCGAAAACGATAAAATCTCTTACTGAGAGTTCGTTTATTAAACATTGGTTGAACTATCAGTATTCAGAGATCTTATCCTTTCCATCAACGCTGGATTAGATTAGCATTAATCAACAGGACGATTCAAATTGGCAAATAAGAAAAAAGTCTGAAACATCCATGCGGCCAGTCTCCGTTTGTCTGGAATCCAATATTTATTCAGATACTATATTCAGTAACGAGAATTTGTACGAATTTATTTGGTATTATTTTATTTGTACGAATTTTTTACCTCAATTAAAATTTTCAGACGATTTCACTACGATCAGAATTCTAAACGATACATAAAGAATTATGTTAAGAAGTTTTTCAAAGGCCAGAAGGTTAAAAACGGTTCGAGGTAGAAGATGTATAAGAAAAAAAAGCTAAAAAAAAGTCTGAAAGCTTTCAGATTTTATATTACGCCCAAAGAGACTTTTTTTAACGTTTTGTGGGTTACCTTTATTTATTCAACATCATGTTTTTTGCACTTAAACCACATAAAATTCAATTCAACAGCAATATCGCAAAATATTTAAAAACAAGAAAACAGCATATCTTCAGAATATCCGATACACAGTCTCGCGCGCAGGAGATAAAAGTGTTCTTTTCCGTACAGTGTTGCCATTGTTTGCTTTGAAATCGTTGAGTTTCTTAATCAAAAACTTATAAATGCTTTATAAAATATGAAACAGATAATAAAACAAATTCCAAATTTGCACTTCCAGATGCCCATATTCGGTGGAGGATTACGTTATTCAAAATTGGATGGCTCTAGGTACCGTTGTTTTATCACAATGGGAGAAACATGCATACCTTTATGCAGATTCTTCATGATTTAATTTCTTTAAATATAACACAAGGCGATAATATTTGGTGGCAACAGTTTGGAAAGTAATTTGGCAATTTGGAGTTTGACGCAAAATGCTAAATGCTGTATTTAACTACTAGAAGCATGCTTAAAATGAGGCAATTGTGTCAACTTTCTGGATTTTAGAACTGAAAGTCACCAAATACGTACGGATACATTGATTAAAGTCTATTTATATCGATAAATGTTATCGATTAATTAACTGAAGCAACCAGTGTACTGCGCCCATACTATACCGTCTACAGAAACTGAACACTGTCTGAAATTTTTAATTCTTCGGTTAGCCGCCCAAATAGTATGGTGGTTAGGGCAAAGAAAGTCGACGTTAAAAAGGAAAACGTTAGATAGACGTAGTGAAAACCAGTTTGCTATTACGCCGCTGCAAAACAGAGGGAAAATTCGCCAAGGGATTTGGCGACGAGCATTTCATCCTTCCGCGATGTGTATAGGAACTTGAGGAACACATGTTAAAGAAGAAACGTTCTTTGGCAAAACGTTTCTTTTTTGACGTTTTGCGATAAATAAAACTTGGATTTTCTTACTTTTTTTTCCTCAAAATAACTAATCTATTAATTAATTTACTTGTGCGAAAAAATATGTTTTTTCCTTTTAAAGTTTAAAGAAATTTAAAATGATATTCGGTTTATAAACTCTTGATAAACTGACCTTCAAACTTCGAGGCCAGCTTCGAGCTTTGGTGACAGATATTTTGCACATGCGCAGCTGTTTCCCTCTGCGTTGGGGTGGAGCCACTTCTTCTGCGAAGGAGGTTTCCTTCTTAACAATTCATATTCTTTGTTTAGAGAAGCCGACTGCGATACCGAAAGGCCCAGGTTCGAATTCCGGAGAAGGCATGGATGTAAACTGTTTGTCCCCTCAGACGAGGTAACGGTGGCTGCCTATTAAGTGCCTCCATAATAAAATAGCCACCGGTTCTGGCCTTAGTAGTAGCGAAAGCCTAAAATGGCTAGTGCCAGCCATAACTATAATAATTTAAAAAAAAATACTTTGGTCACATGACTATAAACTTCGCATCATAGCATATGTCGATACTCAGTCAATCATGCGGTAAGTAATGCTTTAAAAAATTTTCGTCTTCAAAAGACATCAAACTTCTTCTGAAAGATACTTTTATGTACACATCCAAACACGCAACTAATAAAATGTCATTAAATAGAAAGCTCTATATAACGAGCAATTAAACACTTCAAGTGAGAAAAATTTATAAGCGGAACTTCGTATCAAAGAAAAATCTGCATACAAAATTTTAATTTCATTTGAGAACTTTAAAAATCAAACTACTTTTAAAGGGTTTCTGAATTACTGCAACTGAATATTCCCAAAGTGGCGCAAGTGAGACCGAGTGGCATGAAATTTAAATTTAATGCAACTTTTTTTTTAATAGCCATGCTTTTTTTTTATTGTCTCTCTATTTGTCTAAGATAATTTGTGTAATATTGATAAGATAATTCCTCATTACTTCAGAAATATATTCTCCAAAGTATGCTGTTAAGTGTTATAGATGAACATATATTTGTTTATAAAAAAGGAAGTAAACTACATCTAACTCTGTTTAACTCAGCAGATGGCACTATTTCCCAGGAAGATAAAGGAAACGTGCAATCATATCACTTCCTGAACCCAGGGAATTGACTCGAAAAACCTGGTAAGCGCAGACGGCGGTATTGTTTAGGTTTAGAAGCGGCTTTTCAGGAAAGAGTAGCGGTTGTTTTTCTCCTTGCTAAGGATTACGATTAGATTTTTCCTTCTAACCAACACCTAATAAGTAATGCGTTTCATGTAAAACATATATGGGGAACACTTATATTTTATACAAATGAAAATAATAATAAAAAAATCTGAAAGGTTTCAGATTTTAAATTACGTCCAAAGGGGCGTTTTTTAACATTCTGTGTGTCCCTTTTTTTTTTTAAATATCCTCTTCTTCGCACTTATATCATAACATTCAGTTCACCAGCAATATCGCAAAATAATTATATAAGCCTATCTTTAGAATTTCTCATGCACAGTCCGCGCGCTGGAGATAAAAAGGTTCCCCCCCCCCCAGTTGCCATGGCTCGCTTTTAAATAGTTTGAGTTTGTTCATCAAAAAATCGTTAAAGTTTTACAAAAGATGAAATACATAATAATACAAATTCCGAATTCCAGATGCGCCTATTCGGGTTCAAACGTACGTTATTCGAAATTCGATGGCTCTGGGTACCGTTGTTTTATCACATTTGGAGAAATATAGATACATTTATGCAGATTCTTCATTGTAATATATTTAAAGAAATTAACTAGAGCTGTATGATTTAGTGGCAACAGTTTGAAAAGTGATATAACACTTTTAGTGATTCGACGCAAAATCGCGAAACCAAAACAATAGTCCTTCAGGGACAAAGCCCCTTTGGACTAAAAATTAATAAAATCTGAAAGCTTTCCGATTTTATATTACGCCCAAACGAGCGTTTATTTAATTTACAGACACATACGCGTTTCGATACCATCTGGGCGAATGCCATTTTGGCCTAAAAATATTTCAATACAGCGTCGTATCGTAAGAATTTCCGATAGACAGTCCCTCGCGAGCTGGAGATAAAAATGCTTTATTCCCTACAATGTTGCCATTGCTTGCTTTGAAATTGTTGAGTTTTTAATCAAAAATTCGTTAAAGTTTTACAAAATATGAAATAAAACAAATTGGAAATATCCAAATTCGGACTTTCAGTTGCCTATGTACGGGTGGAGGACTGTGTTATTCAAAATATGATGACTCTGTTATCAGAATGCGAAAAACGTACACACATTCATGCCGATTCTTCATTTTGGTTTCTTTAAATATAAAACAGGGCGATGCTATTTGGTGGCAACAAGTTGAAAAGTGATAAATCCCATTAAAGCGATCATGACGCAAAATGTCGTTTCGAGACTAATAGCCCTTCTAGGCTACCGCCCTTTTAAGCTGCAACTACTACTAATAATAATAATAATAATAATAATAATCAGTTTTCGCGGCCATTGTAGTTGAAAGAGTATTGTATATGTCAGCCAGGCTACGTAATTTATATTTCAACATTTCTTCCACATTTATGATAGCAAACGTAAGTTTTAATGTTAAATATTTCATCAATTCTAATCATGTTCTTTGCTAGTTTATTTGGAATTATTTAAATTACGATAAAACAGGTGAGGCTATGTGCTGAAAAAAAGGAAGAAATGCTTTCGTGGAAAACGTTTCAAGGGAAGCTGCCTCGTATTCACGCTGCCCTTATAATGATAATTCCCATGCAGCTAACCCGTTTGAGACCGAGTCGAACTACCAGTGTTGATCGATTTTACCTCTTGGCAAAGTGGCAAATTAAGCTGCGCAAAACCCCCCCGACTTACATTTTCAACCGTCAAAAATCGCCGAATTGAGCCAAAATGGCTGCGATAAATGCCAAATGCGCAAACCCTTCAAAAGGTAACCCAAATCTTCGCAGTTTCACATCATTTTAGCTAATAGTGCTACTAGTAAAACGTAAACTACACAAAATAAATTCAAAATTAAACAGATTTATAGATGAGAAGAAGTATACATGATAATTCTTTAGAGTTAAAAAGATAGCACCAGGAAGTGAAATTTAAAATCTGTAACGGAGAATAATTGCTCACAATTTAAGACACGAAAATGTCGATTTCGTAATTGGAATGAACAAGCGACATTACGACTACAACAACATTTCCTTAAAATGCGAAACTTTATTCGATAGATAATGGCCGTACACGAAGAAATTTCGCTTTCTATTCCGACTAATTAGATTTTCACTAAATTAAGAAAAGACGAATCGAACAGACATGATACGAAAATTCGCAAGCGTATCTAAGTTCTTCGGAAGTTTTGAGAAATTTAATGCAATTGGATTTGATGGCTTCAGTCTGAGAATGGAGTTTTAAAGACGTTATTTTCTAAGGATATTTTACTGGCACATTGCGTAACAAACTTCAGGTTACTTCTATTTAAACATTCCAAGCAGTGTGTGTAAGCCGGCCGGGTGTCCAGATCTATTCTCACTTGTATTTAAATATCTTGAAATTAAGGATTTGATAACCACAACTTACAGTTAGTTCGAGATATTGGTGAAAATCCCGTCGACCACAAGAGACTGCGTCAAATCGTCAATTCTCTGCGCCAACTATAAATGAATCGGAGTGCAGTCAAAAATGAAATAGTAGTAGTAGTTTTTGTAGTAGACAGGTCCCAAATTTTAATTTTTTCCTCCTCCGAAAATGCGTAATAGAGGGGGAAAAAAGGAGTCTTTACTCAAGGATAATAACTAACACGTGTACTCAAGTTACACCAAACCCAGCGTTTGAAGAAGACTTTTCCATTTTTGGCGAAAAATCGCGTAGTTTGGCGTCTTTTCTTAAATAGGCAAAAACGGTCGACGGGGTTTTACGTAAGTACCGAGATATTTAATGAGAAAAGCTAGCGGAGTCAGTTTTAAACGATTTTAATCACTTTGGGTTTTATTAAAAACCAACTGTTTGTTTTCATTATTATAAAAGAATAACGTATTTTTCTATGGAAATTTATAGAATAGTTTATCAAGTTTGTTCATTTATATAAAGACGTCGAAACACACGAGAACTTAATACGCAATGAAAGGAGAAATCTAAAGCCTTTTTCTGAGGAAAGTGGCTTTATTTGCGTCACACATGGCCGTGAAAAAATGCATGCACACTTTAACACAAGAAAAATTTTGTGTTTTAATACAGTATGGCATATTTAATTACGGCTAAGGGAAGAGGCTTTAATTACGGCTAAGAGGCTATCAGCCTAAGGGAAGGATGTCTTAGTGGAGGGCTCTCTAAGGAAAACTGGCTCGTACACACGTTACACATGTGAAAACCCACGAAAACACCTATGCAGCCAGCCTGTTCGCTGGGACTGGAACCCCGGACCGAACTGCCAGTATTCAGCGACTTTACTGCTCGGCCGCTGGTGAGCCAATTGTGTGTTAGTACATAACTTAATCATAGGTTAATATAATCATACATATCGTAAGTTAAGTTAGGTTTACTATAAACATCCTGCTATTATCAGCGTATCTGTAAATATCGTGTGTTTACTCCAGTATTGTGCATCCGTATTATATTGCAAGCACCTGTGTCAGTGTAGTGCAAGAATAACGTTATTTTTATCAACATCACCAGCATTCCTATATTAGCATAGCATTATTTACATAATAGAAATTTAGCTATCAATTTATATATCAACATTCATAGCTATTGTCCTCCTGTTCCTTATTTTATACAACAATATATTCGACGTAGTTGTAAACACAACCGTGTCAGCGTTTTTGTAAGCATATGCATATGTCAGCATTCGTGCATATGGTTTTTAATGTATATGTGTATTTGGGTTTTGTACATGTGTAATTGCATATTTGCTTTTGTATTGCGAATCTTCTTTTGTAAATATCATGCGCCTGTAAGTAATAGTGTCATCATATTTGTAAATATCACGTATTTGCGCATGTGTACTGGCGTGTTTGCGACTGTATATCGTATTTGCTTTTGTAGGAATTGTGTACTTGTAGGTATTAAATATCAGCGTATCTGTAAATATCGTGTATCTGCTCCAGTCTTGTGCATTTGTAAGTGATGTACTTCGAGTACCGCATCGGTGTATTGCAAGAAATTCTGCAGTAACATATTCTATATATTAGCATATTATAAGCGTCTGTAAGTAAATCACATGTCTGTAATGCACTAAGATTTGCCGCTGTAAAGTGTATTATTCACATAATTAGATATCAAGAGCATGTCTCCCAAATCAGTATGTGCTGTTTATGTATGTTATGTTTGCGTAACTGTTATTGCTTTTGCTAATGTATGTCCACCTGTTCTTTCTTAACGACTCCTCTCTCTTCTACTCTTCCTCACTTTCATTAGTCTCAAACTTTTCTCCTCTTATCTCTTCTCTTTCTCAACTCCCTTCTTTTCCTCCTCTCTCCTATATGTTTCCTTTATATGTTTATATGCATTTATGCCCTGTATGTTTATATGTATTTATGTACAATCACAGCATTATGTAATTCTATCACCTATGTAAAGCTGAAACCGCCCCTGTACAGCACTGTAACCTCCATGTTTTAAATCCCAAGGAACTCTCGGTGCAGCCTCTTTGAGGCTCCAGGGAGTTGTCGCTTCTAGATAGGGGAGGACGCAGGACACATGCCTGTTTACCTATGTTAGACACCAAGCGTCCCCGTCACCTGCATTTCTACCTCTACAGTTATTTACAGTGTTCAAAGTGTTAGAAAGATGGCAATTAGCGGTCAGACACATAGCACAACAGCAAGTGGTTGCTCAAACAACGTTGGTCAGTTTGTCCGCGACGACTGCTGCATATGCGAGTGTAATTTCTTAACAACGGACTTCGAGTAAAACCGATTTCCTACGCTAAATGACGTTCTTTCAGGTCCTCCAAAGCCATTTTGATTCACTATCATAAATAATATGTTACATATTCAGGGCTTAAATTTCTAAAATAGAAGTACTGGAGCCCTTTGGAAGACCTTTAGGAAAGAGGAACAAGAATAAATAAATAAATAAAATGTATAATAAAATCATTAATGGTTAAAGTAATTAAAATAAAGAAAGAAAAAAATCTGAAAGGTTTCAGATTTTAGATTACGTCCAAAGGGGCGTTTATTTAACATTTTGTGTGTTACCTTTATTTGTTAAAAACCATGTTCTTCGCACTTAAACCATAAAATTCAGTTCAACAGCAATATCGCAAAATAATTTTAAATTGAGCATATCTTTAGAAATTTCGGTACACGCTCTCACGCGCTGGAGATAAAAATGTTTTTCTGCACAACGTTGGTATTGCTGGCTTTGAAATCTTTGAGTTTGTTAATGAAAAATTCGTTAAAGTTTTAGAGAATATTGTTACGAATTTCACATTTATTTGGCTATTTATTTAGAACTGTAATTAGAATTCCTTTTTATTTTCCCGTGCAACGCACGCAGACGATTTTTGAAGAGAAAGCTACGTCAAAAAAAAAAACATGCATACATTTATGCAGATTTTTCATTTTTTAAAATTTAATGCAGAGCGATAACATTTAGTGGCAACAATTTGAAAAATGATACGCCGTTTTTGTGTTTCCGACGCAAAATCGCAAAACGAAAGTAATAGTCCTTCGGGACTAAATCCCTTTGGACTAATAACTGAAATTAAAATTTAATAAAATGCAAAGATATACATTAAAATTTAATAAGCGATTTTTAATATAATTTTATAACTAAAAATAAAATATTCAAGATCAAATTTCTACTGAAGTTGTTGTGGTTAGTTACAACTGCCGGAGCCTTCTTATGAATTATGAATTACCCCAAAACTAAGAATTACCACAATGGGGCTCTGGCGCAGTTTACGTTCTGCACATATTACAAACACGAGTGTATGTGCTGAGAAAAAGCTATGCTACATTACTGCGACGATAATTTAACTCAGCTTCGAAATCTATGCGCAGATACCATCTATTAAAATATGCATACGTTTTCTTGGCGGACCCTGTACATATGAAAACCATGAAAGCGTCCATGTTGTCAGCCCGTTCACCAAAATTAACCACTGGGCTACTAGAGGACTCGAAAATTTTACCAAAGCAAGCTATTTATATTTCTTAATCAAATTACTAAGTCTTTTATAGTTTCATTTTCTTTCTCATGCTACTTATTTCAGTTCAATCCTGTCCAAACGACGCAAGTTTATCACACATTTAAGGAGGGAGAGGCAAAGAACATCGCGATAAGAAGTGAGTTACTCGAATTAGAGTAATGCATAGAGAGCTTATCCCACGTGATTCATTCGTAGAGGACCTTTTCAGCCCTTTCAGTACAGTCACGAGTAATTTTCGTTATCTATTTTTCATGTCAAAATCGCAAAGTGAGAAATTATACTTGCCATGCGATTAAAAGTACCAGAAGTTAAGTTAGCGTAATAGCTAACAGATTATACACAGAAAGCGAACATTGGTCAAATGTAGTTTTACTTTAAGATTGGGTTGGTTTATTTTAATTATTGCAATGCATTCGAGGGCTATTTACCAAAGGGAATGGATGCCTTCGTGGAGGACATTTTAAGAGAAACTGGCTCGTATGCACGTTACACACGTTAAAATTCACGAAAACACCCATGAAGTCAACACATTCGCCGGAGGGCCCACCAGCGGCCGAGCGGTAAAGACGCTGAACACTGGTAGTTCGGTCCGAGGCTCGAATCCCACGAACGGGCTTGGCTGCATGGGCGTTTTCGTGGTTTTCCCCATGTGTGACGTGTATACGAGCTAGTTTCCCTTAGAAAGTCCTCGACGAAGGCATCCCTCCCTTTAGGCAGATAGCCCTCGTGTGCTTTGACATAGTTGAATAACCTAACCTAACCTAACCTAACCTAACCTAACCTAACCTACCCTAACCGTTCGCCGAAATTCAAATTACGGATCGAACTAGCAGTTTTTAGCCTCTTTGCCGCTCGGCTGCTGGTAAACGCCCTTTACTTTAAGAAAAGAAAAAAAAACAAATATTGTGAAATAAATACTATAACGGATAAGAATAGTGAAGACTTTATACAGATCGATATGCGCTAATTATTTTCCCAGCTTATACTCTCAGAAGTCTTCCTAACTATATCACGTTTCCTGCAATTTGCCGATGACGAAAAAGCGGACAAAAATAATAACATAAAAATTCGAAGTATAGTAAATTATTTGAACGATAAACTCGGTAATCTTAGGATATAAAAAAATGGCGCAACTATAGATGAATCATTGATGAAATATCAATGTCCGCTGAGCAGTTTATTGAGAAATTATCATCACAAAATGCATGCATTATGAAATGGAAGAAGTTTTCTTTATAATAGTTTAATGTAATATAATGCAGAATAAAATCGTTTCTTTTATGCAACACGCATCAGACTTAAATCACACCGCAAAACATTAAAGAAGACTGGCTTGTGTTCTCGTTATGCACAAGGAAAATCACAAGAACTCTCATGCAATCGCTGATGACTGTATCGAGTTAAATAGCTTAAGTTAGAACATAAGTAGATATTAGTTAATTTGGTTAATTGATAATGCCAAATCACGAGATAGATTTTTTAGAGAGGGTGCTCTTCGTAATAAGTGGCTAATTAAGCGGCTGAGCGGTTATTTCCTTGAACACTGGTAGCTTGACGCAGGTTCAGCCCAGTGAATGTGTTGGGGTGTTTTCATAGTTTTTACCATATCTAACATGAATTTGAATCAATTTCGTTCATTTTTATAAACAGGCAACCTCGCACACTCATGGTCAAGTTACACATGGGGAAATGCCCATTAAAAACTGGTTGTATTCACATTACATACAGCGAAGCTCGCAAAACCCTTACGCAGCCGCGTAATGGCAAAGTGCACATTGAGTTGATTAATGTTAACGAATTTCTCTTACTATGCATGTTCAGTGGTGTACAGTTGGCGTGGGAAGAAATACTGGAGACTAAGCATAAGCAATCCTACACAAACCTGTTCGTTATATAGGTCTTATCAACCACTTACGACTGCAGTACAGAAATTTTTTTTTGTGCTTATTACATTTTCTTTTCTTTTATTTTATTTTATTGGTCCAAAGAGGCAATTTGCCCAGAAGGATTTCCCAGATTTGCCCAGATTTAATTTCGTTTTGGCATTTACGGCCGATACACTAAAAGAGCTGTTTCACTTTTAAAATTGTTGCTACCAAATACTATCGCCCTGTGTTATATTTAAAGAAATTAAATAATGAAGAATCTGCATAAATGCATGTATGCTTTTCGCAATGTGATAAAACAACGGTACCTAGAGCCATCCAATTTTGAATATTGAACGTTTAAACTCGAATAGGGGCATCTGCAAGCCCAAATTTGAAATTTGCTTTGTTATGGATTTCATATTTTGTAAAACTTTAACGAATTTTTGATTAACAAACTCAAGGATTTCATAGCGAGCCATGGCAACGTTGTATAGAAAAAAACATTTTTATCTCCAGCGCGCGAGACTATGCATCGGAAATTCTAAACATATGCTCATTTAAAAATTATTTTGCGGTATTGCTCTTGAACTGAATTTTATGGTTTGAGTGAGAAGAAGATGATGTTTAAGAAATAAAGGCAACACACAAAATGTTGAATAAACGCCCCTTTGGACTAATATAAAATCTGAAACCTTCCAAATACTTTTTTTTTTCATTTTAGTTTATTTTGTTCATAAACATTACATTTAATATCAGTCATTTAAAATAATTTGACTCTCATTCAGTAATTTAAACTGAATTTATACCTTAATTTGTTAAAGTATATACGAATGAAACGTATGGTAAATACTCAATTGCTTTTATGCTTCGGAAGTATAATGAAAACATTCAGCTAATATATCTTATAATGTTTCCTGTTTTGTAAAAATTCTTAAACGAAAATTTGCGTAGTTTACAACCGATATTTACACTCTAAATAATAAAGCAACTTACAACCTAACATGTTTTAAAACCCCGAAATGTATATGAAAAAAAAGTTAAAGTTATAACATAGTTTTAAAATCCCGAACCAGATAACAGAATATTAACCGTATACCGTAATGTAATGTAATGTAATGTAAAGGGCGAAGCCCTCAGCCCCCCTAGCCGAATAAACGGCCTTATGGCTAAAAGAGGACAGGCCCATCTAACACAAACAAAAACAAAAACATTAACCGTATACCATATTTATCTTCTTTTAAAATTACTCTAAATTCTCTTATGGGCAAGCGCAGTATGCGAAATTCAATTTACACTGATCAAATGAATGAGCGGTCTGCCATTATGCCTACGCAGTTTACCCGCTCAACACAACCCGAAGTAGAGACAAAATATTGTTGCGTGCGTACGGGTTCGTTATGGATTGAATGCATAAGTCGTTAAACTTAAACAAAAAGTTATTCTTTCCGCAAGAAATAAATTAAAATGCTGAAACATTTCTTCAAAGATATTCGCAGAATATCACAATATCTCGAACGTTTAGCAAAACTCAATTCAAAACAGATAAACTAGTAATTCTATCTCACAGCGAAATCGCTACAGCAATAGATAAACAAACAGCAGTTCCATTTACACAGCTACAACTACTACAACAACTGAGATGAGGTGTTTCACTTCGGCTTTTATAAGCTTTTTAATTATCACTAGAACAATCTCGATTTTTCTAGATTTTTCTGGATGGCAACAGTCATTACGAGATATTTATTTATTAAACATTATTTGCACGCGCTCTTATTTTTCTTTTTCCGACGTAGCTTTCTCTTCAAAAATCGTCTCCGTTGCACGGGAAAATAAAGCAATTTTAATTACAATTCTAAATAAATAGCCAAATGAATATGAAATCCGTAACAATATCAAGAACGAACAGCTAAAAGATTTATTAAAATACATGCACTTCAATATAAATATGAATAAAATTAATGAAAAATGGAGACGAAGTTTTCTTCCCAATACATATAAAACAAAAGAAATAATGCTCATATTAAATACCATTATAAATAAATATTGGGTTGGTTAAAAAAATCGCTTAAACAAAGATACTGGCAAAAGAGTTTAAAGGATATTTTTCCAAAGACCTTCAAAAATATGTGAACATACTAACAATTTTATAAAAAATCTGATGTGTACACCACATGACTTCCTTGTACGGAATACTAAACTATACGCAATTTTTCCTGCATTTCATTTAAACTTATTCCCCGACTTTCATTAGAAATATATTTCTCATTCAATTAATTCAGTTCTCACTTCGCGGGAAGGCGAAAATACATAAAAACTCATTCATTAGAATTTGGAAGATATAGAAAAATATAAAACATCAAATACAGTTAAAACAATTTTTAAAAAATTTACAATTAAAATTAAGAGTTTCTACGTAAAAAAGGCAATTCGGCTAGCAAACAAGAAAGCACATTTTTCGGTGCACAAAACAAAGTTTCCTTTTGGTCCCACTCGGAAAAAAAAAGGTTGAAGTTACAGAAATTGTCTTAATTCACTATTCTGCTAAGTTTGAAATGTAAACAAATATGGCTACTATGACAAAAAAAATTAGGTTTAGCCGCACTTAAACAACATAAATTGCTGATAATTCTACAACTATTGCCTGCAGATTAACTAAAGGCATAAAAACCTTAAGCGGAGGATAACAACAACATACGTCAATCATTTTAAAGCAAACAATGCAAAAGTTACCAACATATAAAAATAAAGAAACTGAGGTCACTGAGCCGAGTAAGAGAGTGAGTGTGTGTATATATATATATATATATACATATACAACAAATAAATTGAAAAATATCATCTTTGATGGCGCAGAGATTGAAGCATACGATAGAAATACTTGGAACTCATACACTGAGAAAAAAAAATGTTCCCCTTCTACTGAGCCGATTGACGAAATTCAAATTGCGTTTTCCATGTCTGGAAATCTCGACATAGGATATATATTTGATTTATATATAATATTGTTTTAATATAGGTATTTTGACACAAATCTAATTTTTTCCTGAATTGACAAGCGAAATCTTTTTCCATGTTTAGATTCTACGATTCAAATTATGCCTAAATGCTAAATTTTGTAAAATGTGGAGCGACATTTACGGAGAAATTAAAAAATTTAAATATATATATTATACTTTCAGCGCGGCCGAATGCAATCAAAACGGGAGGTGCACAACTACATGTTATAGCAGTCCTATATATAAAATGTTAACATTCTGAGGCTACAAGTTTTTGAGTAATGTGTGATAAATTCATACATACGTACGTAAGTATGTACAGACGCCACGGAAAAATCTCTTCTAAATGCGTTTCAAATCAGGTGTATAATTAGTTTGGGGATAAAGAGTCCTTTATTCTGCCCTTACGTACAGATTTCAAGCAAAAATATCGTTAAATTTCATTCGATAGTGGTAAAAAAAAGATATTTTAGTTGAAATATGATACCCGAAATTTTTCGTGATTGCAATACTTCCTTTATTCCTACAACGAAGTAAAAATAATAAGGTATTACAAATTTAAAGAATAGAAACTGAAAAAATTAGAAGCTAAAAACGATACTTGAGTAAAAATGGTGCAGATTATAACATTTCGATCGAACTGTTGGTTAATAATTAAAAAAAAACTCAGTTTCATTTATTTATTTTTTCAGTAAAACTATTATTAATTATGTATAATTTTCCGTATATATAGTTGTATTATTAAGTGCCAACAACATAATCGAACAAAAGGGATTACACAATAAAAGGTAAAAAAGAAACTAATGAACAAAACACACTTAATATTTTTCACGTAAAAACTCAAAGGAAACACATGTAATGGACATTTAAGCTTTGGAAATTTCGTAAGGTGCATTTAATATTCAATACGAAAGCTTAGACTGCGCTCATATT
>KK118902.1:1101577-1129679 GCA_000611955.2 Stegodyphus mimosarum
TTTCTTAACAACAATGGATAATAGTTTTTCTCGCTTTAAGCTGAAGCAAACGGAGGGGGGGGGAAGTAAGCTAAATGATTTCGACACATTCAGGTTAATTTAATGCATTCTAGAAAATAAAATCAAAATTTAATTTTTACAGAGTTTTGGGAAATAAATATTTGATTTTGTAGAGTAGTTTGGAAAATAATATCAAGCTGTAATAAATTTTATATTCATACGCTAATCTTCAGGTAAAATTTCACACTTGATATTTCAAGAATATTTCACGTATATCTTAAATAATTAGAAAAAAAATTACACTAGGAAAACGAATTAAAGTGCATATCTCTGCATTGAGAATCACGAAGACCGGGAATATTTCCATGAAATTTACAGTAATTATAAATGTAGTTCAATTTTCTTTATCGTAATGAAAATATTAGGATCCCAGTTAAAACTTTTCATATCCCAAAATTCAAATTGACACATAATTTAAATTTCAGAACACAAAATCGATTTATTCAAATGGCATATTTTGGCTTGAAAGAAAGAAATCAAATTTACAAAGCAATAAAAAATCTGAAAGTTTTCAGATTTTATATTACGTATATACTACATTTATTATTATTAAGAGGCTTTTTTTAACGTTTGTGTTCCCTTTAGTAGTTACATATCACGTTCTTCTCACTTAAAATTCAATTAAACGGCAATATCACTAAAACTAAAAAGAGCATATTTTTAGAATTCAGAGTCTCGCGCTGGAGAAAACTTTTTTTTCTTTTGTACAATGTTGCCATTGCTCGCTAAGAAGTCCTCAGTTTGTTAATCAATAATTCCTAAAGGCCTTATAAAAATACGAAATAGACAATAAAACAAATTGGAAATTCCAAATTCGTACCCATGTTCGGATGGAGGATTACGTTATTCAAAATTTGATGACTCTATAGGTACTGTTATTTTTTATAGTGCGAGAAACGTACATTCATGCAGATTCTTCCTTATTTAATTTCTTTAAATATAACGCAGGGCTTTAAGGTAAAACTGCATATTACGGGCCAGTTTGGCGCATTTTCGAAAAGTCGCCAAATCGGTTATTTTCACGCGTTTTAGAATATCACTAACTCATCATATCGCCATATTAGATGGTTGCGAATTTGAATGAATCCTGTAAACATGCAAAAATATCTAAAACAGATGTGTAAGGAAAACAACGATATAGTATTTGAAAGTGTATAACTATGTATTTTATGGCATCAACAATATTAAAACTTTTCGTAATATATACCATTTTTAAGGCAGTAGCAAAATGGAGTAAAACGTTTTAGCACGAAATTTAAGAAATTGTAATAAGCAATAAATGACCGGAAAGCATTGATTCATATTTAATCTAAAACTTTAAAAATAATGCAGAAGAAAAAATGATAAAATTCAAAATTTCGATCTACAGAAACATGAGCAAAAGTATAGTAAAAAAAAAAAAGTGGTTAAACAATTTTAACTACGTAATTTATATTTTTACAATAAATTTTTATTTCTAATAAATAGTAGAAACTCGCATTTGTTTATATCCACACTAAAATGTAACAATACAATGGAGATGAAATTCAAAATGGCACGCTTATTCGACACCGATTCTACGGCTCATTTCAACCATGTGCTTAACCACATATAACGGACACACATCTCCACTCACACAAATCTGTCGCATCTTTCACTTCAAGTAATTTCATACTATTTTTACACTTAGGACATTCGTACATATTCGCAATTAAACCGTAATTCATGCACCATTCTATCACACATCTTTCGCCCTTATCTTGCAACTGAATCAAATAAGTAAAATCCACAGGTTCAACTCTTTCGACGCCAGCCATTTTGCTCACACAATTTACTAGAAGCACAGTGAAATGACGAAAATTCAAAAAGCCCACTTAAATGCTATAAACCACTTAAATGCTTAAATCCTAACGATTTTCATGGCGCCAAGAGATTACCAGATTTGGCGCGATTTCGCTTCATTTGGCGACTGGCCCGTAATCTGCAGTCTAGCCTGATTCTTGACTGACATATACAATGCATACAAACACATAAATAGATAAAACAAATACAATTACACACATATATAGACGTAACTTATCAATGATACATGATCACATGAATACAGTACAGAATACATGCTAGGACAGAATTACAAAATACTAACTACGGAATACTTACTATATGCTAAGTGTTAAAAAGGTTGCGTTATGCACAGTACGATACACGATACAAAATTGTGCTCTTAAATGAAGACACTGATGCAATAAAATACCCATAAATGAAACACTGACCCAATAAAATACCCCTAAATGAGACACTAATCCAATAAAATACCCATAAATGAAATACTGATGCAATAAAATACACACAAATATAACTAACACATACAACATATAAATTAGTACATAGCATAAATACAACACATTAATGGAATTACAGACATTTATACATGTAACTTGCCTAATACATGGATTACTTGGCTAATACACGTGACTGCAGCACAAGGTACATGCTAGTAGGAAAGTACAAAATTCTAACTACGGGATACTTAGTACTTACTATATGCTAAAAGCTAAAAAAGATTGCGTTATTTACAATATGAAACACGACACAAAAATTGCGCTCTTAAACGCAGACTTTTCATGCATTACTTTTGCAAAAAATCAATATTTCTATGAATATTTTTAACGGAACGGTAGCGTATAAAAATAACTGATTCCTAATCAGTTTTTTCTTTTTGTTTATTTGCGAAATCGACTATCAGTTTTCATACGAAATTAAGTATAGCTGAACAACTTTCTTTGCCGTGTCTGGAAAATGGCAATGTATCAAGTTGCTTACTAAGTTAATTGGGCTCTAGTGTAGAATTGGGTACTCCTTCGATATGGGGCAAATTTTGTTTAGTTTTAGCGATGAAACCCCATTTCTGGTTACGATGATAGTTTTAACTTGGTTTTTAGCTTCGTGATTTTTGTTAAATGAAAACAGATCGATGTGTACATGGACAAAGTCAAGGCAGTGCGCAATGCCAAAGTTTGTGCAATTCTCTAATGTTTTTGAAGTGAAAATAGATCGATGTGTACATGGACACCGAGTTTGTGCAATTCTTATTTTGGTTTCATGCAGTGGTCATCTTGAAATTGTGCTTTCTTGGCGTCAAAAAAGAATCGCCAAAAAAACGAAGGGCATCCAATTGTAAACTTTTAGCGTTAATTGTAATCGATTATTAAGCAGATAAATTCGAAATACCCTAGTGAGAGGCTACGATAGAGAGGCAATTCGCACATTTTTAGACGATTTTCATTTTATTTACAGAAATATTTTACCTAAAATTTATGTGTTTCAAATGTTCTATTTGATAACTCTTATTGTTATTCACTGTCTTTCTACACTGTAATTTCCAAGACAAATAAAGCCTTTTATAATATCGGAAGAAGTACTTGATCGAATTTAACATGAACAACTTTTCAAAGCCCAAGGAAGGTTGTAAGTCGAAATTTGGATAATTCGCTTTTTAAAAGACCAAAAGCGCAAAAATTCATGGTCGATGCATTAGGAGATTCACTAAGGATATGTGTGAAGCGCCTGCACACCAGTTTCTTGTTTCATTTTTTTTTTTTTTCAGGAAGTTAACAGTGAATTTTGAAGTCTGGCTGCTTGTTTTGTTTTGATGCAGTTTTACTGACTGATGGCACTGTGGGTTAAGAGAAGGTATTTCATATTTGAAAATTCGGTATAAAATACGCTCCTGATAATTTGTGGAGTCGACCTTAACATTTCCCTCTACTGTGTTTATATCTAATTTGCCGTTATATGAAAAACAAGCAACGATCATAAATCCCTTTAAAAAACATCATTTAGATTCTTTCAACTATGCTTTTAAAATTTTCCCTCCAATTTGATGATAAAAAATGCATTTCACTTTATTGCAATCATTTGAATAGACCCAAGATTTATTTATTGTGATAACATTGTTCCAGTTTTGTCAGGATAAATGTTTTTCATAAAGAATTTTGCAGCGCATTCTTCGTTCGGCAATGTGTCGTGGAGAGAGACGATGCACATTACATTTTTTGCCTTTTCAAGATTCAATTTAGAATTATTCACTTTGTTTAAAGTTCACACTGAGCATTTAAATGATTTTGCAACTGTCCTTTGACTTGGCGGATCTTCTTTTAACATTAAAAATCTTACCGTTGAAACATTCCGTTTTTTCCCTGGATACGTATTTGGAACAAAGTTCCCACTTGAAGCCAAACTGTGACGTTTTTCCTTTCTTGTTGACAATATTACCACCTGTAGTAACTTTAGATATCGAAAAACATGGAATTCACATTTTTCTTTTATTAATTAGACACGAATAACTTTTTTCGAAAGGAGCACAAATATAGCCTGCCATCCGCTGCTTCTTTAAAGCTCCATTTTTTGCATGAACACAAAACTGTCAAGCAGGAGACAAAAATTTATGTTTTTAAAAATATAGCTGCGATTAAAACAAAAATTTCCAAGAAAACGATTTTTTTATAATGAAGCAGAATCGTCTCAAAACATGTGCGAACAGACTCTGTAATTTGCAAAGCAGTACTTTCATATGAATATGCGTGAACAACTATATACTGGAGCGGTGGACAAACAGGGGCAAAGGGCAGGAATCTTCTTACTAGGGGATCCAATTTTTAAAAAACCGTCCTTTTTTTCTCAGTATAACATGGATTAACCTTCATTTCACAATAAGAGGGATAGAAAATATGTTTCGTATTTTAAATGAATAAGCTGTTTGTGATAGATTATGTTATTTGAATACAAAACACACGAAGGTTAGCTGTCTCAAGGAAGAGATGCCTTCTTGTAGAACTTTCTAAAGGAAATTGACTCGTTTACACGTTACATATGAGGAATGCCACGAAAAGTACAACCATGCAGACAGCTCGTTCGCCGAGACACGAACCCATTTCGAATTTCTAATAGTCATAGATCTTAATCACTCTCCCACTCGTAGGGCGACATTCTGGAGTAGCATTACTTTTACGTACACTAATTTGTTGCTGAGAATGCATTACAAATAACAAATTTTACACACATTTACAAACTTGATAACACTTTTTTTTTCATGCATAAAGTAGTCATTATCCCTCTTTGATTTTTAAATACTATTATACTAAACAGTTATTTTTAGTACATGTTAATTCTCATTGTGGTTGGAATGTGCTTTAGCCCACTGCTTGGCGGCGGTTGTTTTTGAATGAGCAATAAACGCGCCAACATGGGTAACTCCGTATATCCGCCAACATGGCTGACTGTTTGTACGTTGCCTACATTGTGCAATTCGCTGAAGTTTTTTTTAAGTTTAAAAGGAACGCTATGCACATGGCATTTTCTTGTAATTTATTTTCGTTATTTTAGCTTATTTTGTTCATTTGTGTACGTTGCCTACATTGTGCAATTCGCAGAAGCGGTGTTTACATTTACCGGGCGCTTTGCGGAAGTAAACCCTTTTAATACCCTTTTAAAAAAAATTCCTTCTTTCTTTGATGCCATTTTGGTTACGTTTTCGCGGAGCGTGTCGGGAAGGTTATGTAACGCCATAAAATGTGTAAGTATTACAACATAAAATGTAAATAATTAATTTAAACCTAATTGACAAATATTTTGATGATCATAATATTCGTTTTGCGGAACAGCTTGAGTATAGGACCCCATTGGCGATTTTTTGGCTTGGCGACCGAAAAATGTAATGTTTTGTTTACAATAGGTTTTCGCGGAGCTTGTCGGTAAGGTTGCAATTGCAAAGACGTTTCGCAGAAACGCGCCAAATTGGCGATTTTCAAAACATCGCCAAGCAGTGGGCTAAAGCGCATTTTCCCCCTTATTGTTATGCATATGTTTGTAATTAATGCTTTATTAGGTACTTACGGAAAATCCCGTCGACCACAAGAAACGGCGCCAATCGCGCCAAACCACTGTATGCGCAAACTTCCCTCAGGTTATATATTCCAGTTTATAACAACAGTCTTCTCACTTAACTCTAATTCCTCGTTCAATAGTCGTCAATTCTCTGCGCCAACTAGAAATGAACTGGAGTGCAGTCAAAAATGAAATAGTAGAACCCCCCCCCCCGAACCACGTTCCCTTTCGAATTGACACTCCCTTCGTATAAGCCTTGACGCCATTGCTTTTCAGTTTTTAAATAAAGCGCCATATCGTGGCCATTAACACATTTTTTTTTAGCTCGGTTAGCTTCCATAACTTTGGAAATATTCAACAGCATGCTCTTGTGTACTATGCAGGTCCCAAATTTTAATTTTTTTTTTTTTCGAAAATGCATGATAGAGGGGGAAAAAAATGAGTCTTTACTCAAGAATTATAACTAACACGTGTAATCAAGGTTACACAAACCCAGCGTGTTTGAAGAAAACTTTTCCATTTTTGGCGAAAAATCGCGTTGATTGGCGTCTTTTCTTTAATAGGCAAAAATGGTCGACGGGTTTTTTAGTAAGTACCCTTTATTAAATTATTTAATATTCAAATAGAATTAAATAACTAATAAGAATAAAAGTTTTCTAATTTTATATTACTTCTAAAGGTTTTTTTTTTTTTTTTTTTTTTTAACAGACATTCAAAAGTCATTCGACGCAAAATACCTTTAGACATTGTAACGTCTTTGTACTGCTACGTTACCAGCATAATACCAGTAAGAAATGCAAAGAAACATCGCGCATAAAATATCCGTGCTTGAAAATGCACGTGATGTTAATGTTAATGGGATGCTTTGAAATCGTCGAGTTCGTTAATAAAAAATTCGTTAATGTTTCATGAAATATTAAATAGATAGTAAAAGAAACTCCAAATGTGCGTTTCCAAATGCCAATATTCGAGTGGAGGATTATATTATTCAAAATTTGATGTTTCTAGGTACCTTGTTTTTTCACAGTGCGAGAAGCGTCATACATTCATGCAGATTCTTCATTACTTAATTCCTTTAAATATAATACAGAGCTCTAATATTTGGTGGCAACAATTTAAAAAGTTATACGGACTTTTATAGTGAACCAACATAAAATGGCAAAACGAAATTAATAGTCCTTCCTGGCAAATTGCCCCTTTGGGCTAAAAGATTAATTATTCATTCAACAGTATAATGAACAGTTTGTCCTTTACTTCTTAAATGAAGCAGATCTTTCTCGGACCGTTTTCGTATGCCACGTTGCCATGAAAGCAAGAATCAAATTGTAAGTCAATTGCAGTCTTTAAGTGAACGTGTAGGCATTAAATTCTGGTATTTCAAACTTGAGTTTTTGTTTTCTCTCTGTATAATATGTCCAACAATACTAAAACTCATTACAATCGAAAAGAATTCACTAAGAACTGCACATCAAATGCATGAGTGGAAACCTTATATTTCAAGTGTCCAATTCGCGTCAAGAGAAACATTAAAAATTTGCTGATTAAGTAATAAGCGGCAAAATTCACTCATTGCCAATTATTTCAAATGCAGAAGCTATGAAATTTAATAGTTAAAATCAAAGCAAATTTACATCTATCTCTTATTATGTAAAACTGCAAAAAATATAAAACTTATTTCTAGTTTAACAGTTAATCTACTGAATTCGGGCATGTTCTTAATTTTGTTAGCCTTAATATTTTCTTAAAATAAACTATCGTGAAAGGAGAAAATTCTTCAATGAATAGGCTTCGCGGTATAGTTAGTTTTCGTGGTTTTCCTCAAGTGTAACGTGAATGCGAGCCAATTTCCCTTAAAAGTTGTACAAGAAAGCAACCCTCCACTGAGGCAGATATTCTTCGTGCGCTTTGCATTCAAATAACGTAATCTCTCCGGAACATTTTATTCATTTATATACGAAACACATTTTTGTCTCTTTTATCGTTGAAAGAAGGCTGATTAATGATATATTGAAAAAGAACAGTATCTGAGAAATTGGACGCTGTAGTGAGAAGACGCCTGAGATACTTACTCCCCTGTCCCTATTTGTCCAGCGCTCCAGCTGTTTCACATATAAATATATAAAATTTTTGTTTTTAAATTAAGAACACTGACGCCCGGGTAACAGTTACGATTTCACAGGGCATTTATCTGTACCATTCTTCTTTTAAATAATTTAGAATATAAACTTCTACAATAAATAATGTACTTCTACAAAATACAAATAATGTAAATAATTTCTAATCTGTAATAATGTAAAAAATCTTCTACAAATAATGTAAATAACTTCTACAAAATAATTACAATTTAAACTACAATATGATTAAATAATTTCTTAGTAATTCCGTTTTGAATTTTTAATATGAATTTTTTCCGCAATACCCATTTAAAAAAATATCTAAAACTTCTATTATTGAAATGAGTAGCAAACAGTACTTCAAAATCACTTGCGCTCAAATAATAATCGAAATACACAAATCGCCACATTAAACATACGTGTATTACATTATTTCAACGCCCAAACGTGTCATTTATATATTTTTGGTTGGAGGGGGTGGTCCCAACTGGAAATAAAAGAATGCTGTCTCATAATCTTAAAATCAATACTATTATGTTGAATGCACACAGTAACATAATTTTTAACATTTATAATGTATTAAAAGCATCCACCGCTTATAGTATCAAACTTATTACCAGAACGTGTCTGAGCGGTATCCACAGAATCAACAAGTGAAATATTACCAGAATGACAAAACGAAGATTAAATAGCACTTACCAGACAGGCCTCAGCAAGAATGCTTGCCGTACATCAACAGGAAGTAAGTGGCTTGAAACTGTCCACGCGGCTCAACATTATCAGTTCAGGACGTCACTGGTAACGCGTAGTAGTCCTGTTATCTCAACTAGCAGATACGGCGGAGAACCACGTGGTTCTACGATGGGAAAAGCCGCATGGAAGTTCCTGCGAATCGATAGTCAATGCGAGCGATCGTGTCGTCGCGCTGCTTTTCGTGCAAATCCATCGATTTCCGATTTGCACGAATGATTAAATCCGCTCGTGTTGTTGTGACTTAACAGACCTTTTTATCACAATGCCTGAGGAGTTTTCGAAAATCGAAAGAACTAATCTTTTCCGCCATTGATATGGAAGATATTTTTGTTCGCTGTTTAGCGGTCGGTCCTTCCCCCCCCCCCCGCCTTCTTCACATGGCTAATTTCTTTGTGTTATAGCAAATAATTCCAAATACTCGCGTTTTATCAGCCAGTGGAACTTTCACCTGCAAATAAGACACCAGAACGCTGTTCAAATAGATGGCATTTTCGAAAGCGACGCAAACCAACCTTTTCTCCAGAAAGTTTAGTACTAAATACGTGAGAAATAATTGATTTTGATTCGATAAAAAATTTTTACCTGTACTCAAATTGAATTATCGTAACGTAAGTATCGTACGAGGACAGTTTTGTATATGAGGAAGGATGTCTTTTAATAAAAACTTGCTCTTATTTACGTTATCCAAGAGGAAAACCATAACAACAAAGCCCATGCAGCCAGTCCGTTCGATGGGACTTAAATCCATGGCGAACTACCAGTATTCGGCGCTGATGGGTCATCGGAATTCCAAAATTTTGAGTCATAACAGTTTTGCTGTTCAGATTTTCTGCAATCCTCCATAGTTATAACGTAATAAGGCATGCTAAAATGTTAATTCATTTGAATTAATTATTAATTAAATTAAGAAAAATTTTAATTACAGAGGCTGTTTGCACATTTTTTAGACGATTTCGGTAAACGGTTTTAAAAAATCGTTTGCCGCAAAAGAAGTAATTGCAATTGTACTATGTTTTTAAAAGTCAAAATTATCGTCTGTGGCTTGAAAGTTTTGTTTTTATTCAAAATGGCGAATTTAACAAAGCAGTGGTTCGAAGGCTACATTTACGCTCTTTCCGAAGAGAAATATGCATACTCCGTTATCCAAAAACGATGTGAGAGTCATGGTTTTGTGATTTCTGTGATTTCTAAAGCGTCGATAGGTAATATCATTAACAAGAAAGGAAAAAACGTCAAATTGGAGCCTCCAGTGGGACAAAAATTCGAAACAAGTATCCAAGGGAAAAACGGACATCTTCGACTATTGCAAAGGTACGTTGTTTAATGTTAAAAGAAAATCCCCTTGGTCAAAGGACAGTTGAAAATCATTAAAATGCTCGGTGTCCACTGTAAACAAAATGGTAAACGTTGATTTAAATCTTAAGAAAGCGAAAAAACGCAATGTGCGTCGTCTTCTTCCAAAGCATATCGCTCGACGCAGGACACGCTGCAGAATTCTATATGAGAAACACTTATCCAAAGAAAAATGGAAAACAATTGTCACAATAGATGAAACGTGGATGTATTTAAATGATTGTAACAAAAAAAGAGCCATTTATTATCATAAAAGAGGAGAAAAAAATTTAAGTACATCGTCAAAGAATCGAAAGAAAGTTTTTCTAAGGGATTCATGATTGTTGCTCGTTTTTCGTATAATGGCAAGTTAAAAATAAAGAGAGTGCAAAAAAATGTCCAGATTAACTCCAAATACTATCAGAAACATATTTTATCGCCAATTTTTCTGAATGAAATACCATGGCTTTACCCACAGTGCCATCCATCTGCGAGACTCCATCGGGACAAAGCTGGCAGTCACACATCAAAATCCATTGTAAATTTCATAAAAGAAATGGAACAAAAATCCGGTATCAAGGCCATACTCTTCACTAATATCCTTACTAGATCTCCCGATGTGTCACCTACGGATTTTTGTGCTTTCGGACTTTTAAAAACTGCATTATCCAAACGTTGTCCCAAAACCCTAACAGGACTCTGGAAAGCTATTCGGGAGGAATGGGATAGAATACCTCTTCGGGCACTTCAAAAGGCATTATTATCCTGGAAATTGCGGTGTCGAAAGATAGTTCAGAATAAGGGATGTCAAATAGAACATTTAAAACACAAGAATTTTATGTAATTTAGTTTTGTGAATACAATGTACATCGTCTAAAAAATGTGCGAACAGCCTCTGTAGCAAAGCATGCACAGGTTACATTAAATTAAGAAAGCATGTTAAGCATTTACTTTCTGAATTTGCTTTATATGTGAAACCTTAAAGATGAGTTTACTTAAATGCACTATTATGTACATTCCGCAACTAAGTGACCATAGTTTTAATTATAGTCGTTTAGTTACCGAATAAGGTATAATGTAACAACTGAGAAAGTTGACAATTTTTCTATATGTTGTTGAGAGAAAAAAACTAGAAAAATTAGTAGAAATCTGTGCGTTGTGCTGCAAGATTTTTTTATACCATCTAATATGGGAAATGAAATATATGAGAGACTTACTTAAAGATTGTAAGAACCATGATCCCCTACCTATTTTCAATTTTATGAATTTGTAAAATTTTATAATATACATATGGAACAGAAAAAGTAAAGGTTGAAAAACTAAAACAGTGAAAACCAAAGTTAATCCTTTTTTATTTAAAGCTCCAAACAGAACTTGTCAAGGGAAAAAAAGTGTTTTGAAGCTTTAAAACAAAGTCAATTAACTGAACAACAAGAACCGGTTTCATTCCGATTAACTCACTGAGACCTCTATCGTCAATTAGTATAATAGTTATTAATTCTAAAAATTTTTATATACAATATTTCAAAGAATCTATACAAGTATGAGGCTCTCATTGATTTGGTCTCTTTTCCCTACCAGTTTTTGTTGTTCGAACACAAAAAGAAACAAACGTTACAATGAAAACATTTTACATGTAATGCCGAAATAAAACATTAATTATCAAGAGAAAAGATTGGATGAATTTGGTAAAATGAATGACAAGAATAAAAATAATAAAGATATAATTGTAGGAGTCTGCTGATATTCACCGGTTAATTTAATTAAGATCCAACTACTATAGATAATTGTGTACAGCTTTGGCTAAGGTCAGTTTAGTTTAGCATTAGATTAGTTTCTTATTTTCTTATCTTGATTTAAAGCTCCAGTGGAGGCTTTCCTGTAAGCCCGAGAAAGGGGCCATCTGTGTTCTTAGTGTGAGATAATAAAGAGTGAATTTAACCCTTTTCTGGACTGTGTCCTTTACACACTTGGACTCAGCAGTAAGTCGGTACATAGTTCAACTAGGTTTATACGAAGTGAAACATAAGATAAAGTAGTTAGAAACCTTACAATACATTTATCTTCAAGCTTGCAAGGTCTTCAAAAAAGCACATGAGGGCATCTACCTGAGGAATGGACGCCTTCGTAAAGGATTTTCTAAAGAAAACTAGCTCGTATACACTATAAACATGGAAAAAACACGAAAGCCAACTATACAACCAGTACTTTCGCTTGAGTTCGAATTCGGATCTCAGCGGTGTTAAAAGGCACTCGAACTATTGGTGGGAATTACATGAAACAGAAATTCATTGCAAATAATGCGGCAGAGCCAACAGGTATTCTTGAAAAGAGAAGATGCAGAAAAATGTGTGCATGGTGTCAAAGTTAGTGTCAGGTACAAAAGCAAATCTTCGAATACTCCTTGCATTAGAGCATTTGCTACCATATTAGACTGACTGTATATCCTTTTCGAATTTCGATAAAAAGCATATGAACGCATTTATTTATTTTTTTTTTTTATTGACGTGTACTGAAGTTTATTTACTGAAGTTTTGCTCACTGATTTCGAAGTTAAAACGGCATTCCGACCTGTCGTTCGAATAGAAGCAAACCAACGTACCGCCCTCTTGCGCATGTCCATTCCTCTCATCTTGACGCCAAAAAACGCTTTCTCTCGAATAACATTCAGTAAAATAAAGGCTAAATTTTCAAATTAATGGATGTTTCTCATCTTCAAGGAAGCACTGTGATCTTCTTTTCATTTCACGAAATCAAATAAATCCTAACTATATTTTCAACGAACAGCAGAGAAAACACGCTACTAATTTAGAGAATCTTCAACTCAGTTATAAAGACAGGTTGAGTTTTTCCTAATTTTTAATAACTGGTGAAATTCAACCTTTATTTTCTCTTATTTCCAAATATATATGCTTAATATATTTTAACAGCTAAACTATACGGTTTCCCTTTTGTACAATAAAAACACGTTAGTATGCCTACGCGCAATCATATCACTTATGAAACTTCAAAGAAATATAATTCATCAACTGAAAAATGATTTTGAATGAAAATAAAAATCTGAAAGCTTTCGGATTTTACATTATGCCCAAAGGGACCTTTTATAGCGTTTTGCGTGTTGCCTTTATTTATTAAATATCATGTTCTTCGCACTTAAACAATAAAATTCAGTTCAAGAGCAATATCGCAAAATAATTTTTAAATAAGCATCTCTTTAGAATTTCCGATACACAGTCTCGCGCGCTGGAGATAAAAATGTTTTTTTTTTCTTACAGTATTGCCATTCACCTCTTTGAAATCGTTGTGTTAATCGAAAATTCTTTAATGTCTAACAAAATTTGAAATAGATAATAAAACGAATTCCAAATTTGGTCTTCCAGATGCCCATATTCGGTGGAAGATTACATTATTCAAAATTGGATGGCTCTAGGTACCGTTGTTTTATCACAGTGCGAGAAACCTACATACTGTTGCGTTATACGGGTTCGTGGATTTGAGAGTATCCGATGAAAACACGATGCAGAACAGTAAAAAGCACAATTTATTTACAAGAATCACTATTTACAGCACAGTTCCAAAATTGCCTTTAAAAGCGTCGAAAATCTACAATAAATACGCTGAAACAATCAGCAACACAGCTTCAGGCTGTAACTGTAAAGGTAGCTTCACGGCAACACTAAACTTATAATAAACAACCGTGGAACAATCACCAATCCACTGTAAAGCTATACTGTAAAGATAGCTTCACGGCAAAGCACTATCTCGATCGCTTTCCGTTCACAGAACTCTCGCGTAGCTTAGCACTCGCAGTGAGCAGCTATTCTCACAACCTCACACTTAATCACACTCTTCACAACCTCGCAACTCCGGCTCTCCGAAACGCAAGGGTTTATATAGGTTTTCTTTAAGTTCCACCCGTTTCGAGAAATATCTCGACAGGAAGTTATTCTAGAAGCTTCCCGATTGGACCATGGGATATCGCCAATTTGGTCGCCAAATGGGCGATAAAGTCGCCAATCTGGCAACCCTACCATACTCTATTTTATGGCAACCCTAGTGCTATGCCGGAAAGCTTACATACAGGCGCAACCGCCGAATTTTTCGCAACAATACATTTATGCAGATTCTTCATTATTTAATTTCTTTAAGTATAATACAGAGCTTAATATTTGGTGGCAACAGTTTGAAAAGTGAATCAACGCGAAATGGCAAAACGAAATTAATAGCCCTTCTGGGCTTATGTTCTTTGGGCTAATAATATTAGCAGAAGCCAGAACTTGAAGGGAAAGTTCAAGTTCTTATGACGTAAGACTTGGTTTTCCTCTCCCCCTCCCGAGATTCTTTTTTATACAAAGATTCACAATTTTCAATAAAGAATATACTAAATTTCTTGATTTGATCAGAATATGTTAATTCCTACCGATTTAAATTTATCTTCCAAGTATTCAGTTCATAAATTCAGATTCTCAGGTAGGGTCCGAAGAATTGAATTTTCTTAGAAGGCAATTTACCTATCTGAAATTCGAACCTCTAGCTAGCCAGGTGTAATTTTGTTAGTAACAGAAGAAAAAATACAAAGAGTAATAGAATTTATTGCTTTAATGGAAGAATGACATTTATTCAATAAGGCTGTAAGAAATTTTATCCGAAAATCTATTTTATTCGCCAGTAGAGGGCGTAAACTTTCATGATGCATGTTTTTTTTTATCTGACAACACCAGTGGAATGCGTGATGGAACTGAATAAACCTTGAAGCTGGAAACCTGATGTAGATGTTCTTTGTTTTTTAATTATATACCGGTTTGGATTTAATATAATACCTCTTGAACCCTAAACACATGATCTTTTAGCTTTATCAAAGGGCTGTAAAATCAAATTTCAACATTAGATGAAATTTCATTAATTTCAATGCCAATGTATATTTACCTGTAATATAATAACAGATGATCATCTGTCATCTACTGATTTTAGACTAGATTCTCTAAGTTAAACATTTTGTGATCCTTTTGGAGAAATAACATAGCAATGTGAATTTGATGTTATGTATGCAAATATTTTGCCTTTCAGGAAGCGCTGTACAAACCAAAAAAGCTGAAAGTCTGACAGCATGATATCACGGTTATAATCCAGGTGAAATAATACTTCAAATCCTAACACCACGATCTTTTGCTGAATAATTCTCAGAGCGTGATATTTGATTTACCATAGAAGTATGATAACACTCTTTTTCTTTTCCTGAACATTGCGCATAGAACACAAAATGGAATTTTTAGCCGAATGGGCCAATTTGCACAGAAGGGCTATTAATTTCGTTTTGGCATTTTACCTCGTCCACTATAAAATTGCATTTCAGTTTTCGGATTGTTGCCACCAAATATTAGGGCCCTGTGTTGTATTTCGGAAAATTAAATAATGAAGAATCTACGTGAATGCGTGTAAGTTTATCCCACTGTGAAAAAAACAATAATACGTAGAGACATCAAATTCTGAATAACGCAGTCCTCCACTCGAATATGGGCATCTGGAAACACAAATTTAGAATTTGTTTTATTATCTATTTCATATTTTGTAAGCATTTATGAGTTTTGGATTAAGAAACTCAACGATTTCAAAGCGAACAATGGCAACATTGTACGAAAAAAAAATTATTTCCAGCGCGCATCGGACTGTGCATCGGAAATTCTAAAGATATCCTCTTTTTAAATTATTTTATAATATTGCTGTTGATTTGAATTTTATAATTTTATGGTTTAAATGCGAAGAACATCAAATTTGATAAATAAAGGCAACCCTCAAAACGTTCAAAAAAAAAAAAAAAAGCCCGTTTGGGAGTAATGTAAAATCAGAAAACTTTCGTCATTTTTTTTTTTTTTTTAGTCCAAAGGGATTTAGTCCCTTAGGACTATTACTTTCGTTTTGCGATTTTGCGTCGATTCACTCTGAATGATGGTTTCACTTTTCAAATTGTTGCCACTAAATGTTATCGCTCTGCATTAAATTTTAAAAAATGAAAAATCTGCATAAATGTATGCATGTTTCTCGCATTGTGATAAAACCTAGAGCCATCGAATTTTGAATGACGTAATCCTACTGCGAATATGGGCATCTGGAAGCCCTAATTTTGAATTTGAAATTTGCTTTATTATCGATTTTATGTTTTGTAACATTTCAACGAATTTCTGATTAACAAACTAAATGATTTCAAAGCGAGCAATGGCAACACTGTACGGGAAAAAAAAAACATTTTTATCTCCAGCGCACGAGACTTACGGAAATTCTAAAGATATGTTCATTTTAAAATGATTTTGCGATATTGATTTTGAACTGAATTTTATGGTTTGAGTACGTAGTACATGATATTTAATAAAAAAAGGTAGCACACGAAACGTTAAAAAAACGCGCCTTTGGACGTAATTTAAAATCTGAAATCTTTCAGGTTTTTTTTTCCCCGTGACGAGCAGAAATCTCACCAAAAAGAAGTTCAATTTATTTCCGTCCTCCCCCCCCCCTCGGGAGCTTCTGAGTAAGCATCGCCAGGAGACAAAGAAATTGAAAAGAAGTTAACATAAAGCTAACTGTTAACAATTGACAAGTGCCATAACCCTTTATATGAAAATTCTATCATTATCAAGCCTTTGAGCAGATTTTTCTGCGGCTATTATTCCTGATAATCTTCCTGTTCAGTTTCAAGATTTAAGATTGAGCTCTCGATGAATAAGGGGTTTGTTCTATGTTGTTTTCTTTACAATGAAAAAAAAATAATTTTCTTCAAATCTTTATAATTTCCTGAACTTCCTTCTTCCTATGTATGAGATATTTTGTTTCTTATATTTAAATTATATTACCCGAGTTCGTATTTCTCATCCCCAAAGTTTCTTATGATGTATCATCTCCCTCAAATATCTTTTAAAATCTCGAATATCCCTTCTATTGTTAAAATCAAAATATTTACTATGACAAACCTTTACTCAAAGCCAATAAACCTAATATAATATAAAAAAGTCTAAAAAAATAATAAAGCGATAGACATGCATGATAAACAGATGGGTATGGTTATTGGAATAGGACAAAGCTCATGAAGGTTATCTGCCTGAAGGACGTTCGAAGGAAAACCAATCGCATTCACATTACACTTGAGGAAAATCACCCTATTAGCAAAATAATATTTTAAAACTTTAGAATTGTCCCTGCAGACTTTATACTGACAGGGTTTTTTATTAGTATAAACAGCTGACCTCAACATGAAAAAAATTTGCACAGCAGTTAGAACTTTGCCAATATACACTGCTCGGCATTGAAAATGCAACACCAAGAAGGAGTGGTCAGAAAGTGATGAAATTTGAAAAAAAGACAGTGACAGCAAGCAGCAGTAAGTGATCTTTATTTCAAAATGATAGTCAGAATACAGAGCGAGAACGGTGTCCGCTCTGTAGGATGTAGGACCACCGCGGAAAGCGATGCACGAAGAAACACGTCTAGGCATAGAGTCAATAAGAGTGGGGATGGTGTCCTGAGGTATAGCTCTCTATTCCCTTTCAATCATTTGCCACAGTTCGTCTTCTGAACGAGGCAGGGGCAGAGTCTGCAAACGGCGTCCAATCACATCCCCCACATGTTCCATTGGTGACAGGTCAGGAGAGTACGGTGGTCAGGGAGGCATCTGTATACCTTGCAAAGCATGTTCGCAGATGCGAGCACATGGTCGGGCGTTATGCTGCTGAAAAATTGCATTAGGCAGCCCCTGAAGGTAGGGGATTGCCAACGGCCGCAGTACATTATCTGAATACGAACTAGAGGTGACGCGCGTCTACTCTAAAATTTGCATAAATTTCTGACCACTCCTTCTTGGTGTTGCATTTTTAATGTCTTGCAGTGTATTTGATAAGCAAATTTAAGTTTTCTTTCTATATTTTGTACAAAAGGTATATTAAAATGAAAGTTTCATTAGATCTGTATGCTTATTACCCCCTGTGTTCATCCTGTCCAGCTAAAATTGTCAAGCATTTTCTTTGTTAGCTAGTATGATCAAATATAGGCAATTACCAATACATTTTTTTACCCAATGTACGTAAATAATTTGAGTGAAATTATATATGAAATTGTAGTATTTCTTTGTCCAATGCGACATGAAATGTTTGAAAGAGACGAAGCTCTGCCGAAGACCAAAGATTACAGGGGCAAAGCTATTTAATATTTACATGTCTATCTCGATAAATTGGCGAGATATTGTCAAGCTACCGATGGTTTTGGCAACTAATCTTGTCGCCGAATTTGGCGACATTTTGGTCCGGTCCTTGAATAATTGTATTTGATGTTGTAACTGAATAACTGTAATTGATTTCTACATGTAACTGTAACCACATCCGGCATTCATATGCCTTCGAGTAATTTCCAGAAGTGGAGTATTTCTGGGTGCCGAGGGAAAACTACAAGCGCATCAGTTTCTAGCTTCGTTCTTAAGATGCGCTTTGCACTGCGTTGTGTTTAACGTTCTAAGCAGTCTGAAGTGTAACTATTGATTATGCTGTATGATACTGAGAAGAGTTGTATTTTTGTGAAACGTTCCAAAACTGTGAAGAGTTTCTGTTGGTAAAAACAAATTTTATCAAGGTATCATCCGTTCTGTGGTCATTCAATCGATTACGTACCCGTACACAAGCGACAATTCAATAAATAAAATAAATATCTATATATGCTTTAACCATGCATGACATCCTAACGATATTTCAAGACTTACTCTCTTGTAAGTGTTCCAAACTACTACAGATCAAAAAACGTTTTCATTATTATTATTATTTTTAAATTTCGTTTGTGACTGGATCTCAGAAGTTTTTTCCAGAAAATATGTTATCCTGTTTTTTGGGGATTCTCGTATATTCTCGTTGACTTTTTCAGAAAAATGAAAATATTTTCAGGACATTCCCCCGAAACGATAAACTGACTTCAGTTTACTACCAACGCGAAAGAAAAACGACTTCTCATCATAAAAGATGATTGGTCAAATTATCACAACGTTTTCCTGAGTGGAAAAACAATGGGAGAAAATTTATTGTTTTTTATAGTATAGCATAAAGTGATTAGTTTACGATGATGTTGAAAAAGGATTCCGAACAGATGGCGAATGAGTAATTTAATTCATCTTAAATTCGAAACACACTGAGGGTGAATAAGAAGAGTGCATCTGTACATGAGCCCTGAAGATGATGATCTCAGCTGGAAAACATTTTGCAGCTTTTAGTAAACGACCAGAAACATTAAATAACATATTTTGGCTAATAAGAAAAAGAAACTTTAGAAGAAATTATTAGTATATTTTGTCGATGCATGTGGATTTCGTTATGAACTATGAACAACTGCTGTACAAGAAACACAGTAGCAAAATGTTTTTCTTTCTTTTTCATTATAAAACCAGAAACAATTCTCTTATTCATTCGGATGATGTTTCAAAAAAATTAATTATAAGTTTCCTACCAAATTTCCCAGATTTAACATATTCAAGTCCATTAAGATCATTAATAACACAGAGTAGAAATAAAGTTTAAAACAGTGTTGAATCATGTACAAAAACTATTAACGTTATTAATTTAATTCATGAATTAATCAATGTTAAGCGAAACCACGTTAAGCAAACAGCCTTAATGATAAGAATAATATTAATATGGGATGTCATCTTTTACGACCGACAGATGGTGCTGCACGCTGTTCGACAAACTGTTTTTGAAGATGAAAAAAAAAGGCAAACGAGACAGACATGACAATATGAGAGGTATAAAGTTGTACGACGTTACAGAGATAAAAAAAAACTTTACTCTTCTTTATTGCGACGATTTTTTGTAAATATTCATGCCCCGACGTCCATTTTCATACTGCGTAAAACCGTTGAAAATCTTCATTAAATGCTCAAATTAAAATGTCAATTGTACTAGTGTATACATTTCCCCTAGAGCAGCGATTCTCAATCGGTGGTACACAATTTTTGTGCATTCTGATTTATAAAATGAATGAGATGTATCGCTGTTAAGTGAACCTAGCGCCAGAGTGTCGCCGTGGTAAAAAAATAAAGTAAATTTTAAAGAATGCATTTAGTCTATTGTGGTTTTATTTAAAAATCTGATGTGTACACCACATGGCTTTAAACTCACTGGATTGAATTAAATTTTATTCATAGACAGCGCATAAACCACAATAGAATAAATGCATTCTTTAAAATTTACTATATTTTTTACCCCGGCGACACTCTGGCGCTAGGTTCACTTAACAGCGTTACATCTCATTCATTTTATAAATCAGAATGCACAAAAATTACGTATATCATCTAAAGAATTACCTAACCGTTGCCACGTGTTCTATTCAAATACTATGATAAATCTAAAACGATGTATAAAAATTTTAAAAAAACGTTTTTCACAGACGATTCAGTATTTCTCATTCAATTAATTCAGTCCTCACTTGGCGACAAGGCAAAAATACATAAAAACTCAAAATATCTATATTAAAAATTACGAAGTAAATCTTAAACACTTATTTCCTCGAATAAATTCCAGAACGGGTTAAGCATAATTTAATTCGCAATAATAAAAGAAGGCGTTATCTTTGTTATTGAGAGGCTTAGTTCCTCTAGATTAGCAACAAATCAACAACTGTGCTAAGTTTCAAACGTAAACAAAGATGGCTGCTATGTTAATAACAGTTAGGCTTAGCCGCACTTGAACAACTTTTAAATTGTTGATAATTCTGCAGTTATTGCATGCAAGTTAACTCAAGGCATAAAACCCTTAATCGGAAGATATTAACACCATAATTCAATTATTTTTAAAGCGAGCACAATTCAGAAACATATAAAAAAACTGAGCTCATTGAGCCGAGTCACAGAGCGGATTTATATACTTTTGGTGCGCCCGATTGCAACCAAAATAAGAGGTGCACATCTACATGTTATAACTGTCCTATTTACAAAATTTCATCGTTCTGAGGCAACTCGTTTTTGAGTTATGCGAGATACGTACGTACGTACGCACAGGCGCCACGAAAAAATCTCTTGAGAAGCCATTTTAAATCAGTTTTATAATTTGGGGGGGGGAAGAATCCTTTGTTTTGTCATTACGTTCAGATATCAGGCAAAAGCATCGTTAAATTGCATTCGAAAGCGGTGAAAATGGATATTGTAGTTGAAATATGATAGCCGAAATTTTTCGCGATTACAATACTTCCTTTTTACTTCGTAGAAGCAAGTAAAAATAGGTGGTACGCAAAGCAACAAAGTATTTTTAACAATTGAAATCAAATATCTCGTGAAGAAAAAGAACAATTGATAGAAATTTGCTGTGATCGAACTCTAATTGAAGATTTAAAAAATAATACACTTTGGCTGATCCGAAAAAAAAGAATTTAAAGGCATTTCAAATAAAGTTATTGAATTTTTGTTGTCTTTTTGCACAACCTATTTGTGGGAGCGAGGATTTTCTTCCATGTTATATTCGAAAAATAAATACAGAACAAAATTAAAAGTGGATCCTAATTTATGGTTGAAATTAAGTGAAATAAGACCAGACAAAGAAACTGATCTCTCTTAAACAGGACCAAATTTCACACTAAATTTTGGAATTAAAGTACTGCAACTTAAATTTTGTTATTTAAAACGGTAACTAATGTTTAATGTAATATATAACGTGTGCATAGTTAATACAAATAGCCAATAGCCAATAGGTTGTGCAAATGGGAATATATATATATATATATATTTAATATTTCTATTGAGAAATTGAAAAATAATTATTACAAAATGTAGTGGTGGTACTAAATTTTTCCGATTCCCCCCCCCCCAATGACGGGGCCACTATTAAGTCCACTACTAAGGCCATAAGTGGTGTTCACTTAGTTTTTTATTTTTGTTTAGATGATACGGGTTAGTCAAAAGGTTGAGAACTGCTGCCCTAGACTTTATAAAGTTTCAATCATTTTGTGAAGTGTTCTTAGACTCCAAGGTAAAGGTAAATTCACATTAATAAGAATAATTCAGTTATCACGCACTTCGTAAATTTAGGAGGGGAGGAAGCCGCGCAGACGGTATAATGGTTAGAGGAGCCTACTGAGGTACCGAAAAGCCCGGGTTCGAATCCCAGAATGTTTGTAAATGCATAGTGTCTTTCCGGCATGGAGGCACTCTAAATATATGGCGAGTCAAAAGTCCTCTCGTGTGGTTTGGTAGAAGGGGAGAGGAAGGAGAGACCCTCGGCAAAGAACGTCTATGTAAAGAAGGAAAGGCTCCATAGACGTAATGTAAACCAGTTTGTCTTCTACGCCGCTAGAAAGAAAAGGGAACATTCGCCAAAGGATTTGGCGACGGAACCTGTTGGCGAGAATTTCCCCTCCGTGATGTACCGGACCTGGCCGAGATTTTCCTCCTCCGCCACGTGTATAGGAAATTGAGGAACACGGGTTAAGACGAATCGTTCTTTGACCTGGGAAATGATGAACTATTAGGTGAAGTTTCACTTTCACTGGCTGTTGAACTTGCATTATACATATCGCAGTTTGATGTCTGATTTTATATCCGTCAATGTGAAGGGGAAAAAAAATGGAGTCACACAGCTTTAAACGCTTGATAAACGTGACCGTCGAATCTGTTCGAACTTCGACATCAGCTTCGAGCTTTGGCGCTTTTTGGCGATAGATATTTCAAGCATGCGCAGCTGTTTCCCTTTTCGTTCGAAAGGAGCCACTTCTCCTGCTGCGAAATTTTCCTTCTTAACAATACATATTCTTTGCCTTAGGACCACTCCCCGGGGGCTGGGAAGCTCTGGAAACCATTCTTCCATGAAATCCACGGGAGAATGGGGGGAGGGACAACAACAGGGGGAGGGAGCTGTATAAGAGAACAAAATCTTTAAATTAACAAAAGCAGTTGTTATATTTTTAATTTCTAAAAACATTCGACTGAAATATTTAAAAAATATCACATGTCTGATTATACCTTTTGCATCTTAGCGAATATACATGACGGATGGCAATCCCTATCCCCCCGCAAGATTTCGAAGTTCTGTTACATACCAGAATAAGTACCAAATAAAACTTTCTCAGTATAAACCATATGACATGTCGTTAACATTATTTCATAAACATTCGTCGAAACGTTACACTCACTATACGCAGTCCTTATCTTTAACATAATCGTGCTATTCGTTCATCGAAAATTTATCATTATCGCTCAACGGAATGGAAATCAAGGGAGTTTCTGATGTCATCATTAAGCAATCCATTAAATTCAAGTCATTTTTAAATATGATGATTTCTTCAATTATGTTATCGCAGTTGGGTAAAGTTAGAAGATTGAGTTGATTAATCATTTATGGAAGCAGGAAACAGTATTATTTCGCTTAGCCTGACGCCATAGATTACGCCGCTTATCGAAACCATGTTAATTAGTGAATTGATTACAGAATTATGTTGGGCTATTGATTACAAAATACGCTGTTGGGAAGTGGGGTACATAAAAATACTGCTTGATATTCATGATCGCTTTGCGACTGACTTTGTTTACTCTTCTTTGAATAATAACTCACACATTTGCACAAAAATTAAGCAAACGGACTGTATAAAATCTGTTTTTATTGACACTTAAATCGTGATAAATAGCTTTTAGTTTATTTTACACTCAAATTACAACTTTAGAACAACATTAAGAGAAACTTGGATACATCGACTGTAATCTCGCGAGCATGCGCAGTTAATTGATATCATTACGGAGCATGCGCAAATCTGAGAAAAACTGTTTCGCAGTTGACTTATTGGCATGGACCTTATAAGAAATAGACCAACACAAATGGGTTTTCTCCCTCGTCCGACGCATTCCCGGCTGTCCCCTTCACCACATCCGGAGGAGTAGGAACGACTTACTGAAACCTAAGAATGGCTGGCTATAGTAGAGTGTATAATTTTCAAGAAAAAGCTGATTGTAGCACCTCATTTCAAAAATTAGAATTTTTACATATTTTTATTTTTGAAACCGAGATTGATTTTTAAAAATTTAGCATATTTATCAAGTTTAATTAACGTTCCAAATAATTAAAAAGCTGTTGCATACTTTCAGGCCTATAAATGTCTTTAGCTTTTCGTACGCTGTACCGAAACTTGTAACTAATTCTATTCGAAAAGAATATTTTAAATCTGAACTTGTCAGGACATAGTGTTCTGTGCATTCTTTTTGGAAACATGGTAAATTCTGTAAAGGGTTCTTATCCTCAAGTTCTAAGTCCTGAACTGGAACAGGGAGCGGAAGGTACGCTATGTTCTGATGTAACTGCTGGGCTGGAGAATAACTGCACGTGAAAGGGATTTGAAATCCTCTTTTATTAAATCACTAAAACAAACAAAACAAACCTCCCAATTCGGGAGAGATACAGAAAGTAAAAGACCACACTTGGGTCGAACTTAACAATCAAATAAACTTAAATAAATTTAAATGTAACTTAAATCAAACTTTGCTTCGCAGAGCAATTCGCGGAGATTGGCCTCTACCGAAAAGGGTGCGTAGCAAGGTATACTAAATACTACCGCACTTTAATTTGTTTTACAATGCAATCACGTAGTAAGCACTATGGCTTATAAATTTAAACTGCTAGCTGGTCAGACGAACGTTGAGCGGCGTGACCGTGATCTGAGTCTGAGCTCTCACACACCGAGAGGTTTCTACCTCTGGCTTAAATAGTACTTGGCTGTACTTCAAAATTAGCATAAGCTAAAAAACGCGCGCTTCTTCTGACAGGAAGTTGAAGCAGAGAGGAGATAGAAAAGATTTAAATTAAAATAAACTTGGTTAGTTTAACTAAAACCTTACAAACTAACAAAAAATTTCCAACAAACAATTTTCTCTTAGAATTTTTATGCTTTTTATTGGTGTAAATAAGTACAAAATACTAAAATACCCAAAAACGAATTTTTGAAAGTTTTTGTATAAAATTCTAAATTGTGCTGCTTTTTTTAAATTACAGGTGAATATTATAGCATAATCTCCATAAAGAAGTTTTATTTCAATTATATTTCATAATACATCATAGTAAGAAACACTTTTAACGCCTTAAAAATTTTTATACATTTATTCCAATGTTAAAATTGTATTTAACTTTAATAATTATTTGTGTTAGTATTTTACAGTGATTATTTTTTTAAAGTTATTTCTAGTTCTGAATAAGATTTTTTTTATTAACAGTGAATTTAATTTATTAGCCCAAAGGGGCGATAGCCCAGAAAGGCTATTAGTTTCGAAACGGCATTTTGCGCTGTTTCGCTATAAATGTCAGTTTCACTTTGCAAATTGTTGCCCCCAAATATTATCGCCCTGTATTATATGTAAAGAAATTAAATAATGAAGAATCTGCATGAATACATGTATGTTTCTCGCACTGTGAAAAAACGAGAGTATCTAGAGTTATCAAATTTTGAATAACGTAATGCTCCATTCGAACGTGGGCACTTGGACCGCCGAATTTCGAATTTTTTTTAATCCATTTCATATTTTGTAAAACTTGTAACGAATTTTTGATTAACAAACTCAAAGAGTTCAAAGCGAGCAATGGCGACACTGTTCGGAAAATAACATTTTTATCTTCAGCGCGGAAATTCTACAGATATGCTGTTTTCAAATATTTTATGATATTGTTGTTGAATTGAATTTTATGTGGTTTACGTGCGAAGGACATGATATTGAATAAATAAATGTAACACACAAAACATTAGAAAACGTCCCTTTGGGCGTAACATAAAATCTGAGGGCTTCCAGATTTTATTTTACAGTATCTTTTTATTTATTTATTTTTTAAAAGTTTTTTTTCCATTAAACTCAGATAAGTTTATGATCCGAATTTTATGAATTATTAAAATATATAATCATCTTATGATCATTTTGTGATGTTAATAATTAATGATCATATAATCAAATAAATGATCGTCTTGTAATGTTATAATAATTTTAAAGACCACTGCCTGAAAATGCTCGTAAAATTAAAAAAAAAAAATATCAGATCTTGTCTAATTTTGTCTTATTCGTTTCAAAGCATCATGTACTATCAATCTGGTACACAAAAGTAAGTTCATAAATTTTGTGTTTAGAGTACTTACCGTTTTACTAAAGTAAAGATGTTTATACAAGAATTACGCGCGAAAGAATGCACAAAATACAGTAAAAAGTGCTTTAATGAGTTGTATTAAATCTTATTTGAAAAACGTATGACTTACATAATGTCATCACTTATACAACATATCACATTTAGTAATTAGAAACAGTTATGTGATATAAACCCCATAGGTTTCAGTGTTAAAATATACCAGATCGTTCCTACTCCTTCTTGCGGACATGTGGGGGACGCGTGCTCCGCCCACTGGGTTAGTCTATCTCATGTAAAGTCCACGCTTATTGGACATATCTGTTATAGTATTTTTGTAATATGTAAAATAAACAGTGTGACACAATTCGGGGAAAAGGAATAAGAGTTAAGGGAAATATTTTGCAGCCTTTTCTGTACCGTCCATGTTTTTAAATTACCTAATTTTTCAGTTTATGAATGCACCGCCTCCTGAATTCATACTTTCGCTTTCAAGATTCTCAAAGAACAACGTAATTTCCCAGAAAATTTATGAGGAATTCCAGGAAGGGAAAAAAATAAAGTTCTAAATGATTTCAAATTGATTAAATTCTAAATGATTCTAAATTCAGAATGATTAGTGATCGGTAGAAGGATTGAGAAACATTTTTACCTATTTATTTACGTATTCGGAAACGAAGTACCGTTTCATTCTAGCGCCGTCGCAGCGCTGTGGTAGGCGTCCCGCGCATGCGCACTAGTCTTTCTTATTCACTGACTTTCAATTGTCGCCATTTTGGTTGCTCTATGTTGTGTTTTCAGTTTGCTGTGCACATTCAAAATGTTTAAGACAATTAGTTCTCCCGCCGACTGTGAGATTCGTGCAGTGATTAAATTGAACGCGAGGAATGTTAAACCGGCCAAAAATTTATCGTCAAGTGACAGAAGTTTGCGGTGAATACGCGATAAGTAATGGAATGCTGAGAAAGTGGCTAAGAATGTTTAATGCAGGTCGAACAAATGTCCACGCCGAGGCTCGGAGTGGTCGGCCTTCTGTTGTCACCGATGATTCGGTAAGGAAAGTTGATGAAGCAATTCATGAGAACAGACGCTTCACAATGACAACTCTTTCAGGGGCATTTCCACAAATTTCACGTACTGTTTTGTTCGAAATTGTGTTTGACCGCTTGAATTATCGCAAACTCTGTTCCCGATGGGTTCCAAAAATGCTCATCGATGTTCACAAAACAAAGCGACTTGGTAGTGCTTGGACATTTCTCACGCGGTACAGTGATGAGGGAGAAAACATTTTAAACCAAATTGTGACAGATGATGAAACTTGGGTGTGTCATTTCACACCAGAATCGAAACAACTATCGATGGAGTGGAGACACACTCATTCTCCGAAAAAACAAAAGTTCAAAGTGACAATGTCATCACAAAAAATCACGTGCACTGTCTTCTGGGATAGGAAAGGCGTTTCGCTTACAGAATTTCTTCCCAGAGGTGAAACCATTAATGCGGCACGATATTGTGAGACTTTAACAAAACTAAGGCGTGCCATTCAAAACAAACGAAGAGGAATGTTCAGTAAAGGAATTGTGTTGCTCCATGACAATGCTCGGTCCCATACTGCTGGTGTCACTCAATCGTTAATTCGACAGTTTCATTGGGAGCAGTTCGATCACCCGCCGTACAGCCCGGACTTGGCGCCGTCCGACTATCACTTGTTCCTGCACATGAAGCTCGAGCTTGGTGGCAAGGGCTTTGGATCTGACGATGACACGAAAAATGCCGTGGAGTCGTGGTTATCGAAACTGGCGAGAAGTTTCTTTGACGATGGTATACAAAAACTGGTCACCCGCTATGACAAGTGTTTGATCATTGGCGGAAACTATG
>KK118902.1:1129813-1142296 GCA_000611955.2 Stegodyphus mimosarum
TTTTTTTTTTTTTTTTTTTTTTTTTTTTTTTCAAAACGGTACTTAGTTTCCGAATACGCGTCGTATTTTTGTAAAAAGCAAGAAGAAAATTTAAGCATTCAAAAACTGAAAACAAGCAGAAAATAAATGCTACTCGTAACCGTTACAGCAGTTTTAAACTTACGCATTTAAATAGTAAAGGTCATTCTACAATTAATCTCTTTTATAAAGCTGTATTGGTATATTTTTATAAATAAAATAGTCTAAAAAAATTAGAAAAGGAGAATGAGGAACTACACGATGTTAATTATATTAAAACTGTTTAATAAATTACCGAATCATAAAATAATTTTCGTTCAATTTGTTTATCTGGTATCCTATTTTACATTGCATTTTTTCATGAAAAACTCCAATGCATCTTTATGAAAGAGATTAATTAAATAATAACCTTTCATAGTTAACTGTATGAGTTTAAAATTCTATTAACTGTTTTGCGTAGCATTAATTTTCTATTCATTTTTAATTTTTGAATGCTTAAGCTTCATTTCTTGCTTTTATGGTAAAAATTTATTAGTTAACTCAAAAATGTGAAATGTGTAGGTAAATATATTCCTTATTCCTTCGGGTGCTCATAAATCGTTATGCAAATATACATTTACAGCTTTTAAAGGCCTGAAAACACATCTCTGCGATGTTAGCGTCATGCCATGATTCGTAGGTGCTTCACTTTTTACTGCGATGGTTCTACGACGATGTTTTAAAACCGCGATGTTTTTGAACCACTTTATTTTCTATGGCGATGTTTTAGAACCGCGACGTTTTTTCCTTGCTTTCTTTTCTCCCGCGATGCTTTGTGTGACAATGTTTTTGCAAGTCACGTGGCTCTTATGTTGGTTGGTTTATTGAGATTACGGCAAAGCACACTAGAACAATCTGCCTAAGGGGAAGGATACCTTCGGAGAGGACTTTCACAGGGAAACTGGCTCTTATACATGTTACAGAGGAGGAAAACTGAGAAAACGCCCATGCAACCAGCCCGTTCGCCTGGAATCGAACCCAGGTCTGAACTACCAGTGTTCAGCAACTTTACCACTCCGCCGCTGGTGGGTCTGTAGCTGTCATGTACACACAAGCAACAAAGTGTTGATTGCAATTAAATACAACACGAAAATGCTTTTAAAATGATAAAGGTGTTGCGCTAAAATGTTACAAAAAAGCTCAACATATTAATCTACAAATCATTCGAATTAACCGAAACGAATGCCACAGAAATCAGCAGTTCTGCTTGTATAAATTAGGAAAGGCAGTCAGTAAGTTCTGAACCTTACTACTAGCGGCCAAGTGATCAAGACCGTTGAATACTAGGAGTTTGATCTCAGACGAACGAGCTGGCTGTGTAATTGTGTTTCCTAGACAGCTATTTTTTTTTATTAATGCATATTTCACCTTCTTCTTCACGAATTACGTTCACCAGAAACAGCTCCAAGGTTTTCCTGTCTAAAACAGTACTTGCATAACATACGCTACATCGATTACGATGTAAAAGATATCATTTAATTATCGTTTCAGATATGGAACAAATACATTTTTGTTTTGTACTTTACCTTCTAAAATTAGACGCCTAAATGTAGGATGTAATAAATCCATTCAAGTCATTCAGGTCGACAGCAATTTCATCGAAAATCGAGCAAGTAATTCTTGGGCATTTTTCTCGTTCACGTTTGCTATATTGAACACCCCCTTATACATCAGTACACCTTTAAACAACAGTACTCTCATTTAAGACAAACTGCCCTATAACAAGTACTGAAATATTTTCAACATCACAAAGCATTAACTCTAGCTGTTTCCAAGCACATTTTTACTCGATGCAGAAGTGCTAAGAAATTAGCATATTGCTGAAATTATATTAAATAAAAGCATGTACTCATCAACCGACATTGCTACTGAATCCTTATATTCCCTTTTCAGGTTCCCTAACAACCAGATTAATATCCTTGTTCGAAAACGAAGCCCCCAAACTGCAAGTAACTAACTCCAAATGAGATCTCATCAAACATTAAATTACTAAAACCTTAAGTTCTAATTCTACGGTTCCTTTATGTAATAAATGGTGATGCATGTTTACTAATGTAGCATAGTTCGAAAGATTTAACGATGTATAATTTGACATGCGTGCAGTAATTAGATACTTGAATTATGTACCTGTAATTTATTTTTGCAACGAAGCCCAGCTCTCCGTTAACGATATTTGATTTTAGAACAAGACAAACACATAGAATACGATGGGAATTCTACCTCAAGTATTTATCAGTTGAAAATCTGTACACACTGTGATAAGAATGTTCTAAATAAAACGCTTTGAAGTTAATGCGCTTAAAATTATTAAGGAAACCTTTGAAGTCTTACTACTCAAAGAATTTTTATCATTAATTTAAGACTAATTTAACTTCTCATTTTAAAGAACTTCTCTATTCATTCTAAGACAGGTAATTATTTCTTGCAAAGTTATGTGAATGCAATAAAAAAAATGGCGTTTCTAATAAATGGAATAATAATTCTGTAAATAAGCACCGAATTGATGCATTTTATCGTTTTATGAATTTATGAATTGATTTGAAATTATTAATTCTTATGTAGAATTTATTACTTAAAAAAATGTGAAATTTTTCAGATTTTATATTACGCCCAAAAGGTACTTTATTTAACGGTTTGTATGTTACCTTTATTTATTAAATATCACGTTCTTCGCACTTAAACCTAAAAGTTCAATTCAACAGGAATATTGCAAAATAATTTTAAAATGAGCATATCTTTAGAATTTCCGATACACAGTCTCGCGCGCTGGAGATAAAATGTTTCTTTCTTTTTTTAAACATTATAGTGTTGCCATTGCTCGCTTTGAAATCACTTAGTTTCTTAATTGAAACTTCGTTAAAGTGTTACAAAATATGAAATCGATAACAAAACAAATTTCAAATTTGGGCTTCTAGATGCCCATATTCGGAGGAGGATTACGTTATTCAAAATTTGACCGCTCTAGGTTCCGTTGTTTTATGACCACGCGAGAAACATACATACATTTATGCAGATTCTTCATTATTTAATTTCTCTAAATATAACGCAGGGCGATCATATTTGGTGGCAACAGTTTGGAAAGTGATACGGAGATTTACAGCGAATCGACGCAAAATGCCAAAACGAAATTAATAGCCCTTCTGAGCTAACACTGCTTTAGGCTGATAATTAAATGTGCAGCAAATTATAATTATTAGATAAAGTTTATTGCTTAAAAATTAAGTTCCTACCTAAACAAGTTCACCAGTGGATAAGAAGCAATTACAAAAATTTTTAAATTCACGTTTCGTGAGGAGTTTAGATATAATAATTGATTAATTCAATTTCAACAATTTTATGTTAGAACAGTGTTTGAATCCTGCCCAGAAGGTCTACCCGAGCTTCATGCTTTTCCCCATATCTATAACGTAAATATGAATAAGGTTAATTCAGAAGTCAAAACAACAAAAATCAGCGTAATATTCTCAATATTATCACAGGACTAGTTTCGATGGTTTTTACCGAACCATCATCCTCAGCTGCGAAACCGTAAATGGTTCGCAGCTGAGGCTTTACGGTTTCGCAGCTGAGGATGATGGTTCGGTAAAAACCATCGAAACTAGTCCTGTGATAATATTGAGAATATTACGCTGATTTTTGTTGTTTTGACTTTTGAATTAGTTTCGTTCGGCGTGTTATTGTGTCTTAATGAATAAGGTTGCTTTGTTTTAGTTGATTATGGCAAAGCTTACTAGGGCTATCTGGCTAAGGGAACGGACGCCTTCGTGGACTTTCTATGGGAAACTGGCTCGTATACACGTTAAACATGAGGAAAAACAGTTAATCGCACACAGGCAGGAACTGCAAGTATTCATCGATTTTACTACTCGGCAGCTGGTGAGCTTTAAATATGAACAAGCTGTACAGACATTAGGTTATTTCGAAGCAGGAGTCATGAAAAATGAGCAACGCCTTCGCCGGGAATCGAACCACGGACCTCTCGGTTACGCGTCGAGCATGCAGACCACTACACCACGAAGGCATGCGAAGAAGGTGCGAGAAATACCTTATAAAGCTTGCATTAGAATATCCTATACGAAGATCTCTCACCCCTTAGAAAGACAGCTTGGTATGATTTGTCTTAATCAATTGAACAAACAAAGGACGTTAGAAATGGCTTAATGGAATTCCTTGCATTTTATGTGTGTGTGTGGGGGGGGGAGTTCGTTACGCGTTACATTACTTCATATTATGTTACTAGGTCATTTATCATCCATGCAATCTGGCGAGTACTTTCATTCGAAAATACGCTGAGATCCTTTATGTTAAACAGGGTGTTAATGTGTTTAAACAGGGTGTTAATGTGTAGAGACATTAGGTTATTTAGTAGCAGGAGACATGAAAAATAGGCATCGCCTTCGCCGGGAATCGAACCGCGGACCTCTGAAATACCGGCTCAGTGTGGTGACCATTACACCACGAAGGCACGCTAAGAATGTGGGAGATATACCTTATATACTCCCCTTTTTAAAGGGCGACTAGGGTTTTAGGGGACCTAGTCGCCAAATCCTGGGTGTGGAGAGACATCATCCACAACCCTTTTAGTTCGGGCGCCAGTGCAGAGACATTAGGTTATTTAGTAGCAGGAGACATGAAAAATAGGCATCGCCTTCGCCGGGAATCGAACCGCGGACCTCTGAAATACCGGCTCAGTGTGCTGACCATTACACCACGAAGGCACGCTAAGAATGTGGGAGATATACCTTATAAATGTACTTACAGAATAATATGAGTTAATGAAATGTTTCAAAAATTACATTTCAGCGAGCTTCCAATGTATGCTGGTAGCTTAAAAATGTATAAAATAACGAGTTTTTTTTTGGTGTAAGAGTCCGCGTTCTAATAGTCTCCAAACGTCGTGTCATCCTTAAGGACAGATTAAATCCATCAGATTAAAATACAGTAATTATAACCATTCTGCACTGCCTGAAAGACAGCCAAGACATAGAAAGAAGACAGAACTGCATCTCGCAATCATTGATTTGATACACATGCTGCAAGCAGCAGCTGCAGCTGGTGAGCTTTAAATATGAACAAGCTGTACAGACATTAGGTTATTTCGAAGCAGGAGTCATGAAAAATGAGCAACGCCTTCGCCGGGAATCGAACCACGGACCTCTCGGTTACGCGTCGAGCATGCAGACCACTACACCACGAAGGCATGCGAAGAAGGTGCGAGAAATACCTTATAAAGCTTGCATTAGAATATCCTATACGAAGATCTCTCACCCCTTAGAAAGACAGCTTGGTATGATTTGTCTTAATCAATTGAACAAACAAAGGACGTTAGAAATGGCTTAATGGAATTCCTTGCATTTTATGTGTGTGTGTGGGGGGGGGAGTTCGTTACGCGTTACATTACTTCATATTATGTTACTAGGTCATTTATCATCCATGCAATCTGGCGAGTACTTTCATTCGAAAATACGCTGAGATCCTTTATGTTAAACAGGGTGTTAATGTGTTTAAACAGGGTGTTAATGTGTAGAGACATTAGGTTATTTAGTAGCAGGAGACATGAAAAATAGGCATCGCCTTCGCCGGGAATCGAACCGCGGACCTCTGAAATACCGGCTCAGTGTGGTGACCATTACACCACGAAGGCACGCTAAGAATGTGGGAGATATACCTTATATACTCCCCTTTTTAAAGGGCGACTAGGGTTTTAGGGGACCTAGTCGCCAAATCCTGGGTGTGGAGAGACATCATCCACAACCCTTTTAGTTCGGGCGCCAGTGCAGAGACATTAGGTTATTTAGTAGCAGGAGACATGAAAAATAGGCATCGCCTTCGCCGGGAATCGAACCGCGGACCTCTGAAATACCGGCTCAGTGTGCTGACCATTACACCACGAAGGCACGCTAAGAATGTGGGAGATATACCTTATAAATGTACTTACAGAATAATATGAGTTAATGAAATGTTTCAAAAATTACATTTCAGCGAGCTTCCAATGTATGCTGGTAGCTTAAAAATGTATAAAATAACGAGTTTTTTTTTGGTGTAAGAGTCCGCGTTCTAATAGTCTCCAAACGTCGTGTCATCCTTAAGGACAGATTAAATCCATCAGATTAAAATACAGTAATTATAACCATTCTGCACTGCCTGAAAGACAGCCAAGACATAGAAAGAAGACAGAACTGCATCTCGCAATCATTGATTTGATACACATGCTGCAAGTGAAACCAAACGATCGCTGTACATCTACAGTTTCAGATAGCCCCAATAATAAAAAGCTATTTGTAGATCCCTGAACGAGCTAATGATATGGCAAATGAACGAGATAAGAAAGGACAAGAATGGCTGGACGGAAATTAAGCTACCGGTGCCATCTATTGATGAAAGAAGAAAACTAAAACATAATTTTCCTAAAGGCTGAAGGTAAAGATGGGTTGGAATTAGGGTCGTCAACTAGAACAGAAAGATTTTTTGAACGTGAAACGCCTCTAGAAAATCTAATTCAACAAGAGAAGATATTTTTGAATAATTTTGGCTGCAGAAAAATGGGAAGTGTGATTTTTTGACCAACAGTGCTGGGTAACGGAGGATTTTTGTGTCTTCTTTTCCCTAACATATGCCTCATGTTCTGTAACGGGAAATCACGTCATATCTCATCTCGTTTATTTGCACTTAGGCAGCTGAGAAAGACGGTTCTGTAGTTAAAATATCGAAAGTAGTCCTGCAAAATTGACAAATATTACTTGGATTCTTGTTGTTTGACTTCTCCAATAATTATTATTCGGCGTGTTATCTTAACCTAAAAGTAAGCATAATGTGGATTTTTGCAGTGGTAATTCCTTCAGGCACAGCAAGTGTCCCAGCTTCCAGCCTGCGAGATCATATGTTGGATTTAACTGCAATTAAAAATTATATAACAAATTCTTTTCACAAAACCTCCAATTTCTTCCAACTTGATGCTTTATGCTGTCAGTAAAATACACATTTTTCATATAGTGAATTATGGATTCCTTTGCATATACTCGTAAAAACAGAGATCAGTGAGCATGTTTTCATAAAAAAACTAGTTTAATATACACAGTCCAGTCACATTAATGTGACCATCTGTCAAAAGCCAGAATAACCACCTTTCGCAGAGCGGACTGCTGCGAGACGTGCAGGAAGAGAGTCACATAGGTCCCTGAAGGTGTTCTCTGGGATGTTGAGCCATGCCGACTCTAATGCCGTGGCCAGCTGCGCTAGATTACGCGGTTGAGGATCCATGGCGCGAACAACTCGATCGAGATGGTCCCACAGATGCTCGATTGGGTTTAAGTCAGGTGAGTTTGCTGGCCAGGGGAGGACGGTAAACTCATCCTGGTGCTCTTCGAACCACGCACGTACACTGGCAGCTGTATGGCACCTCGCATTGTCCTGCTGGAAGATGCCATCATCCTGAGGAAAAACAATGCGCATGTAGGGGTGAACATGGTCCGCAAGGACAGATGCGTACTTGTATTGATCCATTGTGCCTTCCACAATGATCAGTGAACCTAGAGAATGCCAGGAAAACATTCCCCAGACCATAATGCTCCCGCCTCCAGCTTGGACCGTTCCGGCAATGGTTGCAGGGTGGTTCCTTTCAGAGGTTTCACGCCTTATACGCCAACGTCCATCTGTCCGATGGAGCATAAAACGCGATTCATCCGAAAACGCAACCTGTCGCCACTCAGTGGACGTCCAGCTGCTGTACTGGCGTGCAAATTCTAGCCTTCGCCGTCGATGAACAGCAGTCAGCATAGGTGCACGAACCAGGCGTCTGCTTCGGAGGCCCAGACGCAGCAATGTTCGCTGAATAGTACTTTGGGAGACACTTTTGGTAGCCCCTTGGTTCATTTTGGTGGTCAGTTGCTCAACGGTAGCCCGTCTATCTGCCCGAACGCATCTCCGCAACCGTCGTTCGCCTCTGTCATCTATGGCCCGTGGTGCACCACATTTGCCACGTCGCTGATTTTGGACAGTCCCATTTTGCCATGCACGGTACACTTTTACCACGGCGGCACGCGAACAGTTCACAAACTCAGCCGTTTCGGAAATGCTTCCACCCTTGGCCCGAAAGCCAATGATCATGCCCTTTTGGAAGTCGGATAAATCGCTTCGTTTCTGCATTACGCCAACGATTGAAATGTTTTCCGAAGCCCTCACACACCCTTTATATACGCTCAACTGCACTGTGCTGCCACCTGCCTTCTGTGATTGGTTATTTAACTCTGACATGGAAAGTACGTGGTGGTCACATTAATGTGACTGGACTGTGTAGTAAACGATAAGAAATTAGGTTGGTTAAATTAATTGATTATGGCAAAAGTACGAAATATCTGTCTATTTTAAGATATGTTTTCCTACAGTTTCCTTAGTGTTTGGTGTTTCAACAAGGCAAAGCAAGCCACATCTATCTGCTTAACTCTTTGAGGAGCAGGATAAGGCAATCAACTTGTTCAGCAAAACTCTTGTTTTATTTACTATATCAGGTGTTACAATGAAATTATTTGCGACAATTACACATATTTTGTCCAAGACACGTGAAAAAAATGACCACTTCTGGTGGTTAGTGTCAGTAGCCAACGCCCACAGAACATATCCCTACAAATCGATCTCTATGCTACTCATGGAAACAGTTTTTCTTTTTCAAGCAGAGTGCAACTTTGCATGTGGTGCATTCCTACACTGTTCTTACAGGTTTTTCTTGGTGCTGCACAGTGCACATCGTCGTGATGTTGTCTTCGATGGCTGATGCTTATTTTCTTGAAGACGAATTCCTGCATCAACTACCAGCTTATGTTTCTTGATTGCCATCTAGTGAGCTGCAACAGAACTTCAGAAACGATCAGTCTTGAAAACCACTCATACGAGTGAGTAAGACGTTCAATAGAAAAGATGGTTATTGTAGGTAACCACCGCCCTTGAAAGAGTTAATTATTTTCCTGTTGGGTGTTCTGAGGGAAAATCGTTTTTATTTATGTTACACATCAGAAAAATAATGGAACCATGTACGCAATCAGTCCATTCACCATGATTCGAATCCGGGAGTGTTAAGCGGTGTTATCCACTCAGTCGTTGGTGAATGTAAGAGAATCTGATTCGTAGCATTACGCATACAGAAAACTCACGAACATCGTCTGCAGCCAACCACGGAAGTGAGCCCAGGATGAGCTAGCAGTCTGCCATTGATGAGTTTTCTCGCAATTTACTTCTGCAAAGCATGTAAGGATTACGTACTGTCTGTGGAGCAGGGTGACCACTTCATGGAAGATCTAATACACAGGGTGTTTACAAAGTCCCGGACCTATTTTGATGTTTAATAACTCATAAAATAATGAAGATATAAACAAACGTATGGCATTTATTGATGGAATAACTTATATATTTTCTTTTTCAGGTTTGAATGTCTTTACTTTTGTAAATATCGTCTGCGCGTGTGGTTCATTTCAGATAATTTCATTTTCCAGTCTAAATATCTGTACTTTTCTAAATATCGTCTGCTTATTAATTGCATTTTTCTCTCTTTTTTTTGGCAACTATTGCAATGTTATGTTTACTTTTGATGTGTTTGTTCTAGTACTTTCGTATGTGATGTTAGGACAGTAGGAGAGTATCGAACATTGATGACCTAAAAGCCAGAATGACAACTGCAATAGCCTCTGTGGATGCCGACATGCTTGTAGGTACCTGGCGTGAAATTGAATATCGACTTGATATTCTCCGTGCGACGAAGGGGGCCCACGTGGAAGTTCATTGACAAGGGTCATGAAACTTCTTTGAGCCTATCTAACCATTTATGTTATTAATTTTAATCTATCTTTATTATTTTATGAGTTATGAAACATCAAAATGGGTCCGGGACTTTATAAACACCCTGTATATATATTTGCAAATTTTCAGCAAATACTTTTCTTTTCTGAATAATAACAATAAAAATAACGTAAAAGAGACAGAGATATGAATTTACACCACCTCCTGCGTGCAGTAGAAGATGGGCTTTCACAAGCCAAGGAAGTTTCAGTTTTTAACCACAGAACAAAATCTTTCAAATGTGTGTGTGTTTTTTTTAACATTCATTCTAACGGAAGTAGTTAAATATAAATTTAAATTACTTCTTCTAGTTGAATATCCGTCATCTCCCCCTTCTAATTTCATTAGTAAGAAATCGAATAAAAATGATTATGAAATATTAACATGTTATAAATTCCACAAGCTTAAAGATAAATCCAACTGCTTATGCTTAGTTGTTCAGCATAGTTTCATATTTATGGAAGCAATTGGAATGAGTTTAAATGAAAGTGAAGTTCCAGAAAAGGCATTAAAATTAAATAATTTTCCAATCTATGTTGAAAAAATAATAAATTTCAAAGATCACGTATTAAAAAAATTTAGCGATGGTAAAGTCTGGAGTCTGCAGATAAGATTGTTTTTACAGTATAATGTCCTTTGCTTAGAATTTTCTATATATTATTTTAAAGAGCTATGAAGATCTTCATAAAGAGTCGTATCTGTTAAGGATTGTAGAAACACTGGAAAAAGCCAACAATGCGGAATTTTTGGAATAAAAGTTTTGAAATAAAAATTTTTGTTGGAAAGGCAAATATCTTCTCATTTAAAAACCTTCACTGCGCCTCCTTTGTTTGTCGGTAACATCACAAAGAATATTTCCGTCGATTATCTAAAGAATAATGCCTGTATGTGTGTTTGTTCGCGATTAACTCAGTCACTACTACAGCTATTGTCACCAAACTTTCTATCATTCTTTCATGGGTGTAGGAAAAAAGCGACGTCCACTTTTTCAAAAAAAAAAAAAAAAAATCTGAAATGTTTCAGATTTTAAATTACGTCCAAAGGGACGTTTATTTAACATTTTGTGTGTTACCTTTATTTGTTAAATACCATGTTCTTCGCACTTAAACCATAAAATTCAGTTCAACAGCAATATCGCGAAATAATTTTAAATTGAGCATATCTTTAGAAATTTCGGTACACGCTCTCACGCGCTGGAGATGAAAATGTTTTTCTGTACAACGTTGGTATTGCTGGCTTTGAAAACTTTGAGTTTGTTAATGAAATATTCGTTAAAGTTTTAGAGAATATTGTTACGGATTTCACATTTATTTGGCTATTTATTTAGAACTGTAATTAAATTTCTTTTTATTTTCCCGTGCAACGCACGCAGACGATTTTTGAAGAGAAAGCTACGTCAAAAAATAAAATAAAGTAAAATAAGCAGTAAATTGGAAAGTGAAACGACGTAAAATGCCAAAACGAAAGTAATAGTCCTTCGGGATTCACATCCTTTTGAACTAAAAAAAAATCAGAGATATTAATTAAACACTCTGAAAACACTAATTTTCACCCTCATTTTTCCGAGTGGCAACACTCTCGTACCTTGGGGATAGAAATGCTTTATTTCGAAACGTCTTGCTACTGCTCGCTTACAAAGCGTAGAGTCTGTTAATCAAAAATTTGTAAGTTTTACAAAAACTATTGTTGTGTCGCGAATTCTGTGTTTTTAATTTAAGTGTTTTTAATGATTTAAGTAATCAATTATTTAAGTATTTTATTTGTATTTGTACTTGGTTTTTTTTAAGTTTGAAAATGTGAAGAGCGTAATGAATATATATATATTTTTGTAAAGAGTGTACTTAAAATATTTAAGCAATTATTTTTCCTTCAACGGTTCAATTTCCTAACGAGAATGGGGGAGCGTCTTCTAACGGAAGTAACATCTGTGGGAAATGCCTTTTAAGATGACAGTTGCAACATTGAGTAGTATATCGTTGTTCTCTTGTCTTTGTTACCAAGATGGGAAAGTGGACCCCGCTGTTCACTTACGTTTCAGCATTGTGATTGTCGCCTTGTTTATGGCTTCGGTGGAAGTCGTAAATTGAATCTTTGAAAGGGGAGTTTTTGTTGTTTCTTATATTTTTCGCTTGTTAGCAGAGGGGGTCGAATGTTTAGTTTCCAGTTTTCGCAGGTGCTACTGTAGACAATGAATTAATTCTGATTCGTTTGGGGGTTTGAACTTGTCCTATTAAATTATATTGAAAAGTCTCGGATTGGCAAGAATTTAATTTTATGTGTAACTTTTGGACCTATAATTGTGAGTGGGAGGAGAAACCGAGTTTTCCTCGATTCTTGCACGATTTTAGAAGTGAGTTTTTTTGAGTAGAGTTAAGTTTTGATACAACTAGAGAGAAGAGAATTAGCAGATAGGGCTTTTGGCCCTGCGGCCGAGCTTCACCTTTCCGGGAGCCTCGCGTTTGCGATCCTGCGGCGATTTGCGCCGGTATTCATTAGAGATAGATTCAAGTTGAATACGTGAATAATTGAGAATCTTTCCTGAAATTTATGCAAGAGGTAGAAATTAGAGCGATCTCTTCCGAGTTAGAGAACGGATAC
>KK118902.1:1146116-1179497 GCA_000611955.2 Stegodyphus mimosarum
CAAAATCAATAATTATATACAGAAATGGAAACAATATTAAATTTTTGTAAGTTATCAGATAATGAAATACTCGAGACTTGGACAGAATTATGCATAAAGTGAAAATAAACAGCATAAAATGAAAAAAAAAGGACATTAATAGGGTATGTGATCATCCCTAACCCCTCATTTGTATACAAAGTTTACACCTTGTGACCACGCTTTCAAATTAGGTGGTCAAACACCGCAGAATTAAGCAATCGCCATTCTTCTTGTAGAGCAGTTTTCAGCTCAATAAGAGTGGTTGGAGGTGTGAAAATACACCACGGCTGAGAGTGTAGCATTCATTATTTTAATTAACCAAATTGTTTTTAGTTTGAACTTTCCTATCGAATTCTCAAAGTTTCAGTTGCTGCCCGAATTTAGCGCGAGTGAGATATTTATGCAAATCGCATATATCTGTTAGCAGTTTAAAAGGCAAGAGTTAACGAGGGGAAAGAAACTGCTGCAGCGTACAATCTCACAATGGGTTCTAGGACTTCATCTCGATACCGGACAGCCTCAAAGAACCCCGTTTAAAGATGTGCAGGTCGGTGGGATATCGTAATGAAATCCCTGTCCACACCATAATGCTTCCGCCTCGGAATGCGTGATGTTCGGTGAAGTTTTGGGACTGATTGCGTGTTCGTTGTTCACACCATATCCTTACACGCTCGTTATCTGACTACAGAGCAAATCTTGACTCATCAGTAAACATGGCATTGCCCCAGTCAGACACATTCCAATTGACATGTTCCCGGCACCATTGTACTCGTGCTCCTCTTGATTGGACGGATAGAAGAACACTCATATGTAATCTTCGGCGTACAGTAGCTGCAGATATCGCCTTGCCAATGGACGTTGTAAACATAAATGTCACACGTGTGGAGGTCGCTCTGCGATTCCGCTTGGGTACAACAGCAATATATCGATCTTCCGCGGGGTTGTAACCCTTGGGCGCCCGGCTACAGGCCTTCGGTCAACTGTCTGTGTGGTTTGGAACTGTTTCCATAAACATAAAATTACAGAATGATGAACGCCGAAGAAAAGAGCAACATCTGTGATCGACTGTCCTGCTTCAGTGCGCCCCACAGCACGTCAGTGCTCAGAATCTTCCATTCGTCTTCTGGAAGTCATAGAAACACGTATGTCTTAAAAACAAATTGTACAAAAGTTTTAAACACCTTCTAACAGCACTTACAATCAACTTCTGTAAGCCTTCATAAAGCTGGCTTCTTATAAGACTGCCTTTTTTGCATATTTCTTGACATGAAAGCGCGATTGGCTGTTACCTAACATAATTGCATACTTCCATATACTCTTCAATTTTGATTGGCTTCCTGAAATCAGCATTTTCCTCTCCGTGCTTAACTTCTGGATGTGAGTGTATTTAGGTCCCCACTACTTAGAATCCTGATAGCTTCGGCTATATTTATGAGATAGCTTTAGTTAAGCTTAGTTTAGTTTAAGTTCATTATTATTTAAGTTCAAGCCCGAGTTGAGGCTTTGTGTAAATTTCCAAGTAGGAACTGATTGTAAATATTCTGAAAAATAAAGGGTATTGAACCCTTCTTAAATCTTACGTTTTCTGTTCACACACTTAAGCGATTATTCGCTTGTTAGTGTTCGTGGAATTCTCACAAGAGATTATTCGCTTGTTAGTGTTCGTGGAATTCTAAGTTAGAATTTTAGAATTAAATAAGTAAAACATCACAACTTTTTTTTAAAAAAAGTACACATTATAACGAATTTAAAAGTGACTATTGGCGACTTCATATAAGCCATTCTCTTGGCTACTTTAGCGAAACATTTGGCGATGATTCCAGTCCCGATAACAGAACATTCCCGCCTTTTTTTAACAGATTTTTAAACTATTCCATGTGAAAGCCTCCAGACGAAGAAAAAGCTTGCAGGCCTTTAAGAAAGCAATACTGAAAAACGTTTACAACAAACTTTTTGCAGTATCTAAAACGAAATTTCAAGATCTACAAAGTTTAATCAACATCAATGCACTACCAAGCTGTTATTCACCATTTTACAGCAGTCTAAAATTTGGACCATAAAAATAAGTTTCATTTGGAAATTTGTGTAAATATAGGACACTTTTGGAATATTGCTGACTTTCTTTGGCATTTTGATTATGGAAGTAACACGGTAACATTCCGAATGCCATTTTACGGTTTTGCTTTGCGGGTGAAAATGTGATTACATTATCAACATAATTTAATACTTATTTCTAAATATTTTCCTTAATGTCAGCCATGAACTTCCGGTTAGTTCAACATAAGGATAAAAACACGCACAATAAAGCAGAAATTAAAGCCATAATTGAATCGAATCGTCATGTAACTGTGCGAGACATTACAAAAATATTAAACGCATCACACACAACTAAAAATCACATAAGATATATCTTGGACACGTTAAGAAGCTCGATATTTGGGTTCCAAAAGAACTGAAAAGAAATTCCCTTAAACACAACGGATCAATATTTGCGATACGCATTTAAAACGTAAAGGTCCGTCCACACGAGTACGCTAGAGACGTAAATGACACAACGAAACGCACGTCGCCGGCGAAAAGTCGTCCAAACGAGGACGCGAGCGAAGTCTGCGTTTAGCCAATAGAATTATTCAAGAGAAAAATCATGTGACATTCACAGAAGGCTGCAAGTTTAAAGCATTTCATCTTTTATTTCGTACTTTGGTCATAAGACTATCACACTCGATTCGTTTTATAGTGAAATTTTGTTTACTAAGCAATTTAACAACTCGGATAGTAAGATTCAACAGTTATTATACGCACAAATCAGTCATGCTAATTAAGATTTATAAAATTGTTTTGGTTGTTAAGATTTATAAAATCAAAAAAGTTTTAATTTATAAAACAGTATATAAAGACAATTAAATGACTTGAAACACCATCCACCATATAATAAAATCAACTTCGTATTTTTTAATCTTTCCTCCCTCCCTTGGCTTGCTTGTTTATGTGTGGTATGGGAGTACGTGTAAAGGAATTTGTGTAACAAGTGCAGTGTTCTGTAATTTGATTATTCTGCATATATTATTACACAAATAAATTAGAAAAAAAAAAGTTCATCCAATTAAATTTCTAAAGATATGATGTTTTTAAATATTTTAGCACAATGAAACGTTAGGAAAAATGCTCTCAAAACGTGTATGTGCCTATAAATGAAGGAAAAAAAAAAGCTCGTTTGGGAGCAATATAAAACTTGAAAGCTTTCAGATTTTTTCTTTTGTTCTTCTTTTTATTATTTCTCCTTTTCATTTATTTTTGAATTTAGAATAAAATTTAAATTTTGGGCAGTTTATGTAAAATTATGTGGAGAATAAAATATGCAATGAGGTAAAAATGAAGTAATAATTTTTACAAGAGATGCACATATATCATTACATAATGGGTTAATGCTTCCTATTTACAGTGCGCATTTTTAAACTAAATTGAAAACAATAATAATAATAAAAAAAAAATCTGAAAGATTTCAGATTTTAAATTACGTCCAAAGGCGCGTTTTTTTAACGTTTCGTGTGCTACCTTTTTTTATTAAATATCATGTACTACGTACTCAAACCATAAAATTCAGTTCAAAATCAATATCGCAAAATCATTTTAAAATGAACATATCTTTAGAATTTCCGTAAGTCTCGTGCGCTGGAGATAAAAATGTTTTTCTTTTTCCGTACAGTGTTGCCATTGCTCGCTTTGAAATCATTTAGTTTGTTAATCAGAAATTCGTCGAAATGTTACAAAACATAAAATCGATAATAAAGCAAATTTCAAATTCAAAATTAGGGCTTCCAGATGCCCATATTCGCAGTAGGATTACGTCATTCAAAATTCGATGGCTCTAGGTTTTATCACAATGCGAGAAACATGCATACATTTATGCAGATTTTTCATTTTTTAAAATTTAATGCAGAGCGATAACATTTAGTGGCAACAATTTGAAAAGTGAAACGGGCATTCAGAATGATTCAACGCAAAATCGCAAAACGAAAGTAATAGTCCTTCGGGACTAAATCCCTTTGGACTAATAATAGAAAATAAGAAATGAAAACAATAACAATAAACAGATAAAAAAAGAATAAAATTATTCATGATTAATTTTTTTTGTTCGAATGGCGTGCCCTCGGCCGACTTCGGCTTGGCCACTACTAAGGCCAGAACTGATGGTCACTTTATTATGGAGGCACCTAATAGGTGGGCCACCTTTGCCTCCTATGAAGGGACGGACAGTTACATTCATGCCTTCTCCGGGATTCGAGCCCAAGCCCTTTGGTATCGTAGCCAGCTTTCCTAACCACTATACCGTCTGGACGGCCATGATTAAATATAAGAAACACGTTTCGAAACTAGGAAAGATAGTTTTAATTTACAAATGATTACGGGTAAGGTTCGAATTCGCAACTTATCCGTATGCAGCCCAGCGCGCTGACCACTCAGCTATACGTGATAGCAGCTTCTATGAACAACAAAGTAACAAGTAGATGTCACGGCAAAGGTAATTTAATTAATATTCAATAAATGTGTACCGTATGACACTTAAGTGGTAACTGTCCTCGCAAATTTCGTAACTGTATTTTATTGAATACTCTTTCACAGTCAACTGCATTATTTTAAAAGTTGTTATATTGTTGAAGTTAGCATTTGGTGTGTTTAATATTGGGATACGTATAGAGCTTCTCGTTATACATGAAATAACGAACATTTAGAATAATTAAGGAAAATTTTGTAACGCAGAAAATGATTTCGCAGAAACTGTAATTTATTTAGGTTCGTTAGTTACTTACGGTGCTACATACAGGTGAAGCATATGGATATACTAGTCGGATGATTGTTTATAAATATACAATTCCCCCCTTAATGAGAATTTGAAATTTATACCAATCTATGTGCTTTGAGAGAATTGAGGATGCTGTAAATAATGCTGATGGTTTTATTCCTGTGGAGAGTTACGATCTCTTTGAAAAAAAATTCAACCTATGTGGTTCCGACCAAAGCTGCGCAGCTGTGATCCCGACGCCATATTGAAAAGTGTAGGCAAGTTTTTTCCGACTATGGCACGTGAACCCAGTCAAATATTGGCTGTTTGTTCACGTCGCGGGCGAAAAAGCTGAACATGAGCGAACTCAGTTTTACGTCCTCTGCGTAATGCGAATTTACGCCGGCGAAAAAAAAATTACGGCAACAACGTTGCGAGCGTACTCGTGTGGACGGGCCTTAATGTTTTAAACTTCCGACCCTTTTTTGAACCTAGATATCACCGGTGACGAAAAATAGATCGTCTACTATAACCTTAATAAGAAAAGGTGTTGGTCCAAGCATAATGAACCAGCATAAATGATATCGAAAGCTAAATTGTATCAGAAAAAGTTTTTGGGGGGGGGGCAATGGCGGGCCCTAACCGACTTTCGCTTGGCCACTGCAAAGGCCAGAAGTGGTGGCCACTTTATTATAGAGGCACCTAATAGGTGGACCACCTTTGCCTCCTATGAAGGGACGGACAATTACAGCCATGCCTTCTCCGAGATTCGAGCCTAGGCCCCTTGGTATCGTAGCCGGTTTCCTTAACCACTATACTGTCTGGGCGGCATCAGAAAAAGGTTATGTTGGCAATTTGGCGAGATTACAAAGGTATTGTGTATTTTGAATTGCTTCCAAGAAGCCAAGCGATCAACTCAGACGTTTACTGCCGACAGCTTATGAAACTGGAGGAAGCAATCAAAGAGTGGCCAGATTTGGCAACTCGCAAAGGAATCATGTTGTACCACGACAATGAGAGGCCTCACATACCATTAGCACATTAGCAACATGTACGAAAGTACTGGAGTTTGGTTGGGATGTGATGTCGCCTCCCCCATATAGCCTCGATATTGCGCCATACGATTATCACTTATTACTAATTTTTTTAAAAAAAATCGTAAATGGTAAAAATTGCAGTAATAACGATGACACCAAATCGCACTGGGTAAGTTGTTTTTTGGCCGATAAAAGCCAGAAGTTTCTATGAGCGCGGAATCATGAAATTATCAGAAAGATGGCAAAAAGTCATTGAACAGAATGGAAGATCGTTAAAGTTCATTTTTCGTACAGAAAAAAAAAACTGAAATTACTGTCTTGTCACCGTCCGACCGGTATAGCAATTAGCACCACTGACTGCTGTGCCGAAGAGAACCTGGATTCGAATCCCGGGGAAGGCATGGATGTTTGTAAATGTATAGTGTCCGTGCGACATGGGAGGTACTCTACATATGCGGCGAACCGAAAAGTCCTCCCGAGAGGTTAGTGGTAGGGGAAGAGGGGTGGGAGACCCTCGGACCCCGTTGCCCCCGGGATGCTCTCCGTCAAAATATGGGGCAGAACTGAGCTAAATCGCTCTGTCACGTGTATGGTACTCAAGGCTGTTGCCAAAGACAGGCGTAAACTTGCACTCTTTGCCACGAGGAATTTTGTGGTCTTGGGTTGACCATAAGTCAGACAAGTGAGCATTAGCAACAACAGCAACAACTTTCTTGCCAACCTATACACCCATTTAATGGCTAGGATCCAAGAAAATGAAAAGCAAACTAAAGGGATCCGCAAAGTCTCAAGAATCGCTGACTCATAATATTTCTGTTGTAGTAGTAATGTTTCTGCGGAAGTTCGAAATTTGTTATTCTGTTATGCGTAACTAAAAAAACAAATAATAAGATACGGAAAAAAATCATTAAAATTTACGTACTGTACATGATGATTATGTAAGTTCACAGCACTCAGAAAGCAGAAAAAGATACTGCAAAAATTCGACAGGAAGGAGGGGGACTCGACAGGAAGGAGGGGTGAAGAAAAAGAGAACTTCAGGTCACTTCTTTGAGTCGTTCCTTACTGGAGGAAGGAAGTGCAGGGGGAAGGGGGCGGATTCGGGGAGAAATTCCATTTAGCACCATCGCTGGATGACATCACCGCAAGAGAACGGATCAATACTGGAAATAACGGTGGTTCGTATTTCATTGGTTTCGAAGCGGAAGGATGTACGGCCCAGGCAAGTTTTTATGCCCTGTGATGTCGAAAAAAAGTTCTAATAATCATGAAAGAATTCGAATTCAAAATGCTTTATTAAAAATAAAATCGCTGGACCAAGATATGGTAGATGTAAATTTCACGCTTGATTTAATGGTAGAGGCATAAAAAGATCTTTATTTTGAGAATGCACTTCATGAACGTCGGTGACAGCTAGGGATAAAAGAGATATAAATAAACTGGAAAAGGGTTGCTTATTATGCTTAAAAGAATAAAAAAGAATTATATTAGTATTTATATTCTTTGGAAAAACTCTTATAACTGCACAAGAACTTGAATGCATCATATATTATTAAATTAAGATATTATGACAAAAATTTGGCAAAGGTAAATTCTTCTTATTGCTGCTTCATAAGAAAGAAATAAACTATTAAAACCTATATCACTTTTGCTAATTTTAACTCGACATAAAATGGGCTAGTCCTTGCTGCTAGGTAGAGGTTGCATTACTATTTTGTAGGAAAAACAATCCAAGCCGCCCTTCCGAGATAGTTGTTAGTGATTCTAACTGCTGTACCAAAGGACCCGGGTTCGAATCCCGAAGAAGGCACGGATGTTTAAAAGTGTATAGTGCCTGTGCAGCATAGGGGCATTACAAACACAAGGCTAGCCGAAAGTCCTTCAGTGTGGTTTGTGGTAGAGGAAGAGGCTTGGGAGACCTTCGGACTCATCCTCAGGCTGTGCTCTCCTTCAAAATAGGGGACGAAACTGAGCAAAATCGTACTGTCACCTGTATAGCGGCCAAGGCTTTTGCCAACGACAGGCACAATCTTGCAATGATGGATTTCGTGGGCTTGGTCTGATAATAGACAAGCGAGATTAATCCCAGCAACAACAACAAGAAGACAATCCAAGTTGCTTCACAAAAAAAATTAATTTCCACGTTAATTGGAATAAGACCAAATTTACTTTCCAAAATTCGATTTTATAATTTTCGTTTTAAAAATAAAATTAACATTGCTGACTTCAAAAATATTTAACATAATTGGGTTTGAAGTACCAAATGATAGTAAATTAGGATGCAAGACGTAAAGAGCCAAGCTCCTATTTTAAAGGGAAAATTTAGAGATTTACTTTAATTAGCTTTCAGCTGAAATTTATCAGCTTTTTACTGCCTTAGACGAAGTAAAAAGGAAGTATTGTAATCGCGAAAAATTTCGGGTATCATATTTCAACGAAAATATCCATTTTGACCGTTATTGAATGCAGTTTAACGATGTTTTTGCATGACATCTCTAGGTAAAGACAGAATAAAGACCTCTTTCCCCCCAAAAAAAATATATAACTGATTTAAAATGAACTCTGAAGCGTATTCTTTGTGGTGTCTGTGCGTACGTACGTATGTGTCTTAGCTAATTTTTTAAAAATTTTCCAACGGTAGATTACGATCATGCGTTAAGCATGATTTAATTTTCGCAATAATGAAAGAAGACGATATTTTTTTGTTGCCAATCTAGAGGATCGATATCCACTACTCTCCTAAGTTTGAAATGTAAACAAATATGGCTGCTATGGTAAAAAAAATATTAGGCTTGGCCGCACTGAAACAACTTTTAAATTGCTGATAATTGTACAGCCATTGCATTCAGGTTAATTAAATGCCTGAGGACCTTAACCGGAAGATAAGAACAACATAATGCAATCATTTTTAAAGCAAAAAATGCACAATTTACCAACATATAAGAATAAAAAAACTGAGTTCACGGAGCCGAGTAACAGAGTGGGTATATATGTGCATATATGTATATATATAATATTGAATTAAATTGAAATTCATTGCAATCTAAATAAATTTCTTAATAAGGTAAAAGACGAAACACCTTCACATTTATTGATTACTGTTAATTGAACGGGCGGTTGGTTTGTTCCCCTTGAAAAGTCAACCAATTTCCGACCAGTGACGATAGTTACTTCATTTATTGAATATTTTCATGAATGATTGATTAATTATCAATTAGAGATTTCATTTCTGTTTTTCAAGATTCAAATTCAAGTTTCTTTTTTAAAAAATGCTTCGGGATTCAATTTTCAATGTTTCTGAATTACTTCATTCAGATACAGATATTGGGAGATAATATACTCTTTATTACTACTAAAAAAGGAGGCGCACAAATACATGCTATAGCAGTCGTATACAAAAATTCAACGTTCTAAGGCTACTCGTTTTTGAGTTATGCGAGATACAGAGGCTGTTCGCACATTTTTTAGACGATGCATATTGTATTCACGAAACTAAATTACATAAAATTCTTGTGTTTTAAATGTTCTATTTGACATCCCTTATTCTGAACTATCTTTCGACACCGCAATTTCCAGGATAATAATACCTTTAGAAGTGTCAGAAGAGGTATTCTATCCCATTTCTCCCACATAGCTTTCCAGAGTCCTGTTAGGGTTTTGGGGCAACGCTTGGATAATGCAGTTTTTAAAACTCCGAAAGCACAAAAATCCATAGGTGACGCATCGGGAGATTTAGTAGGGATATCAGTGAAGGGTATGACCTTGATACCAGTTTTTTGTTCCATTTCTTTTAGGAGATTTACTGTGGATTTTGATGTGTGACTGCTAGCTTTGTCCGGATGTAGTCTCACGGATGGATGGCACTGTGGGTAAAGCGATGGTATTTCATTCAGAAGAATTGGCGATAAAATATGTTCCTGATAGTATTTGGAGTTAAACTTGACATTTTTTTTGCACACTCTTTATTTTTAACTTGCCATTATGAGAAAAACCAGCAACAATAAGGAATCTCTTAGAAAAACTTTCTTTCGATTCTTTGAACCATGTACTTAAATTTTTTTTCTCCCCTTTCATGATAATAAATGGCTCTTTTTTAGTCCAAAGGGATTTAGTCCCGAAGGACTATTACTTTCGTTTTGCGATTTTGCGTCGGAAACACAAAAACGGCGTATCACTTTTCAAATTGTTGCCACTAAATGTTATCGCTCTGCATTAAATTTTAAAAAATGAAAAATCTGCATAAATGTATGCATGTTTCTCGCATTGTGATAAAACCTAGAAAAATAAATGTGAAATTCGTAACAATATTCTCTAAAACTTTAACGAATTTTTCATTAACAAACTCAAAGATTTCAAAGCCAGCAATACCAACGTTGTACAGAAAAACATTTTTATCTCCAGCGCGTGAGAGCGTGTACCGAAATTTCTAAAGATATGCTCAATTTAAAATTATTTCGCGATATTGCTGTTGAACTGAATTTTATGGTTTAAGTGCGAAGAACATGGTATTTAACAAATAAAGGTAACACACAAAATGTTAAATAAACGCCCCTTTGGACGTAATCTAAAATCTGAAACCTTTCAGATTTTTTTAAATTTTTTTTCTTGTTACAATCATTTAAATACACCCATGCTTCATCTATTGTGACAATTGTTTTTCATTTTTCTTTGGATAAGTGTCTCTCATATAGAATTCTGCAGCGTGTCCTGCGTCGAGCGATATGCTTCGGAAGAAGACGATGGATATTGCGTTTTTTCGCTTTCTTAAGATTTAAATCGACGTTTATCATTTTGTTTACAGTGGACACCGAGTATTTTAATGATTTTGCAACTGTCGTTTGACTAACGGGGTTTTCTTTTAACATTAAACAACGTACCTTTGCAATAGTCGAAGATGTCCGTTTTTTCCTTGGATACTTGTTTGGAATTTTTTCCCACTGGAGGCTCCAATTTGACGCTTTTTTCCTTTCTTGTCGATGATAATACCTATCGACGCTTTAGATATCACAAAACCATGACTCTTACATCGTTTTTGGATAACGGAGTATGCATATTTCTCTTCGGAAAGAGCGTAAATGTAGCCTTCGAATCACTGCTTTGTTAAATTCGCCATTTTGAATAAAAACAAAACTTTCGAGGCACAGACGACAATTTTGACTTTTAAAAATATAGTACAATTGCAATTACTTCTTTTGCAGGAAACCAATCTTTTATTACCGCTTACCAAAAGTGTCTAAAAGATGTGCGAACAGCCTCTGTACGTACATACGTACGTATCTGTACGTACGTATGTACTCCACGCAAAAATCTCTTCTGAATCCATTTTGAATTTTATAATTCGTTTGGTCCTTTATTCTGTCCTTACGTTCAGATGTCACGCAAAAACATCGTTAAATTGCATTCGATAGGGTTTAAAATCGATATTTTCACTGAAATATGGTACCCGGAATTTTTGTGATTACAATACTTCCTTTACTTCGTACAAGGAAGTAAAAAAGAGTCCACACTATAATCTATAACTATATTTTGTCTGTCGCCTCCCAGTATCTCTTCCAGATTGATCCAGCACTAAATGCAAGGCAACGACTCAGACGAAGCATCCATTTCCTCATGAAGATTGCACAACTTAGAAATTGGGTTTAGGATAATATTCATTCGACGCAAATGTTTTAAAAGGCTATCATGACCAGTAACAAGACGAAAAATATTAACAGAGTTCTTTGTGGACCATAAAGAAACGTAAAAAATTCTGTTAATCCATAGTGTATGACTATTCCTTTCAGCATCGCTTTTCCAAAAAGCTTCTTTGTAGTAATTTTTCATTATTCTTTTGGCAACGTAAAAAGGATGTGGTTATAAGTTACTTGGAAAATATTAGCCATTTTCTTTGCCAACAAATCTGTCTTATCATTTCCACGAAGGCCACAGTGTGATGGCCTCCACTGCATGGCAGCTTTTTTGCCATCCTAAGCTAAGCTGCTCAGCAACGTCTAACATTTAAAACATCAACAGACGTTGGTGATTCAAAAGAAGAAATGGTTAAAAAGCAGCTATCAAAGAGTATGACAACCTTTGAAAAATGTTCAAAGTGACATTGGTGTTGGGATAAGGCTATGCGTATGGCTGTAATCTCAGCACCAAAAGCAGTCGTATTCTTTCCAACAGAAGTGTAAAGTGAAAAAAGTTTGCAAAAGCCTTGGCTGAATGTATACAGTAAAATTACTTAACATTTATCTCCAAGAAGGAAGGATTTACTGAAGCAAGGATTTTGTTCAAAAATATTTATATTTTTTTAAGAGTTAAATTTTGCTGCATTGAAAGTTTCTTTCTCAAATACTACATACTAGAATAAAAATAAGTTCACGTAAAGGTATAGTTCGACCGCCTCATTCGCGACCATGAGCGCAAATACGCATGCGCCTTTCGGACCGAATTATTCTCAAAATAGGGTGAATGGATGGGGACATTTTTTTCCCCTCAAGCATACTCTCGTGACTTTTCACGCCCCCTCAAGTAATAACGCCCCTTTTGGACGAGTCTATGTGTTTTGGCAGAATGCCAGCCAGGGTTGCATTTGAGACGGTCAAACTATACTTTGGTATTATCGCAATCACCCAGGTGCAGTTTGGCGATTTTTTTGAAGGAGAAAGAGAATGGTAATTTCAAATCGAGGAAAGTTATTTATTTCATATCATACATGTTATTAGGCACATTTCTTAATTTCATGTCCATATTTACCTCCCGGAAAACAATTTATAAAACTAGATACAAATGGTATCTCCCACATGTAACTATTTCAATCTATCCCAGTCTTGGATGTCATTTCTAAACTCTTTCAAGGAAAATTTAACACTGGTAAATTCTTTTCTCCAGCAGTGTATAAATCTGACTGCGTAGTAAATGGAAAATGGCTATTTTCCAACCAATTACCGCTTCGAATGCTGACGTGTTCATTGCACTTTTTGACGTTGCATTTTCGAAAAGGTTGTTTTCGAGTATACAACATCATCAAATGCGAATCTGAATATATAAAATAAATGGTAAAATATTATATGCATGTAAAAATTTCGCAGAATTGTCTCCATTTGCAAGGAAATCCCACAAGCGCATATACCAAAATTCAGCTGAAGACCAAAAATATCGAAATTTGCCTTTAGAGCTTCTACTAGAACCAAAAACAGCATATACGAAAATGGCTGTGTTGCTTATTCAAACTTTACAGTTATCGATATGGTTATCTGAAGAACTGTTAAGTACATGGTTGCCACATTTTGGCGACTTTTGAAAATTTGGCGACTTCTACCAAGGTGGTTGCGATAATACCAAAATGCCCACGTAAATTTCTGAACATGTTTGTAAACATCAATGCAAACTCAAAGTGGTTCTATGAAGAAGAAAACAAAATTCTGTGTACTCATATATATGAAATCTTTTTATTTCAAAGAACTTCTAAGACTTATTCTCCAAAATATAACACCGAGGATAACAATTAAATTTTTACTTTAACATAATAACAATAATGTACGGTTTCTATAAGTAAAATATTTTAATTATGCAATCAGTTTTACTAGGAAAATTATATTATTTATAAGAAAGGTTATTTATAACAGAGATTTTCATGTTTTAGCTATCGAAAAGATCTTACTTAAAAAGCTTATGACTCGCAAGATATATATTCACGCATGGCAAATAAAAGTTGGTATTGAGAAATAAAAAGGAATAATAAAAGAAAAAACTCTTACAGAATACTCAGAGGAAAGCCAGATTGTATTGTTGCGAAAAATTCGGCGGTTGCGCCTGTATGTAAGCTTTCCGGCATAGCACTAGGGTTGCCATAAAATAGTGTATGGTAGGGTTGCCAAATTGGCGATATCCCATGCTCCAATCGGGAAGCTTCTAGAATAACTTCCTGTCGAGATATTTCTCGAAACGTGTGGAACCTAAGGAAAAGCTATATAAACCCTTGCGTTTCTGAGAGCCGGCATTGTGAGAATTGTGAGAATAGCTGCTTACTGTGAGTGCTAAGCTACGCGAGAGTTTTGTGAACGGAAAGCGATCGAGATAGTGCTTTGCCGTGAAGCTACCTTTACAGTATAGCTTGACAGTATATTGGTGATTGTTCCACGGTGTTTATTATAAGTTTAGTGTTGCCGTGAAGCTACCTTTACAGTTACAGCCTGAAGCTGTGTTGCTGATTGTTTCAGCGTATTTATTGTAGAGTTTCGACGCTTTTAAAGGTAATTTTGGAACTGTGCTGTCAATAGTGATTCTTGTAAATAAATTGTGCTTTTTATTGTTCTGCATCGTGTTTTCATCGGATACTCTCAAATCCACGAACCCGTAAAACGCAACAGTATTCATTCTGCGCTGGATCTGTTGCAAAGATGTACATGATCTGTTGTGAAGATGTACATGTATTTACCAAGAACTCAAAAACTACCTGATTTTATCTGAAAACACCTGCATCTAATAAAAGCGCATCTAGCATTTCATAGGCTTTTCTCTCTCTCTCTCTCTCCCTTCTATAAATTAATAATTTCTTCATTTAGAAATCTCGGACCTAGTCATAAATCCCGGACGGTCCGGATTAATGTCAAATACACCAGGTAATCCTATTTACAAGAGCTAAAAGCTTTTTTACGGCCAGCAGAATAGATTCTTTTATTAAAAAACACTGTCTTTTCTACATCAAGCTAAATGGTTTCTCTGTATATTTATCAAATATCTTTCTTCGATTTCGACTTCGCGACTTGGTTTACAAAGACATTTCTGAATGCTCATAATTTACAATTTTATATATATTTGAGTTTATATATTTTTATATATCATTGAATCATTCATCAGCGAAGTAAGAGATTCTTAAAATTTTATTCAGGTGCATAAAATTAATATTTAGGAAAAATTTTCTAAATCTTCCAATTTCTATCATTATGTCTTTGACAGTATACGTAATAGTAATATCTTTTTTTAACTGTTGAAAGCTTCGCATATTTAGCTTGTATAAGCATTAGGGTTCTTTTATGCTGCAGACGTGAAAAATGAGCAATGCTTTTGCCAGGATTCAAACTCCGAACCTCCCGAATACGCGTCGAGTGTACTTCTAGTTACACCAAGAACGTATGCAAAAGGAGGGAGAAGGGACCTTAGAAGCTCTTAAAAATGCATATGGTAACACTAGTTAATCAGTTACTACAAAACGCAATTCCAACCAGAGGCCGAGTGGTTAAAACCGCTGAATACTGAGAGTTCGACCCGAGTTCGATCCCAAGCGGATATATGGTTGTCTTACTTGTCACATGAATAGAAGCTTTCGTGTGCTTTGCCATATATAGTAAATAACTAACCTAAATGCAAGGGGTATATATAGGCGTATTCGGAAACTAAGTACCGTTTTGAAAAAAAAAAAAATAGTAAAACAATTTTTTCGAATCCAATTTTATTTTTACATGAAAATACATGTCTTAAACTATTTTTCAACATAGTTCCCGCCAGTGATCAAACACTTGTCATAGCGGCTGACCAGTTTTTGTATACCATCGTCAAAGAAACTTCTCGCCAGTTTCGATAACCACGACTCCACAGCATTTTTCGTGTCATCGTCAGATCCAAAGCGCTTGCCACCAAGCTCGCGGCGCTTCATGTGCAGGAACCAGTGATAGTCGGATGGCGCCGAGTCCGGGCTGTACGGCGGGTGATCGAACTGTTCCCAATGAAACTGTCGAATTAACGATTAAGTGACATCAGAAGTATGGGGCGGAGCATTATCATGGAGGAACACAATTCCTTTACTGAGCATTCCTCTTCGTTTGTTTTGAATGGCACGCCTTAGTTTTGTTAAAGTCTCACAATATCGTGCCGCATTAATGGTTTCACTTGTGGGAAGAAATTCAGTAAGCAAAACGCCTTTCCTATCGCAGAAGACAGTGTACATGATTTTTTGTGATGACATTGACACTTTGAACTTTTGTTTTTTCGGACAATGAGTGTGTCTCCACTCCATCGATTGTTGTTTCGATTTAGATGTGAAATGACACACCCAAGTTTCATCACGTGTCACAATTTGGTTTAAAAAGTTTTCTCCCTCATCACTGTACCGCGTGAGAAATGTCAGGGCACTACCAAGTCGCTTTGTTTTATGAACATCAGTGAGCATTTTGGGAACCCATTGGGAACACAGTTTGCGATAATTCAAGCGGTCAGACACAATTTCAAACAAAACAGTACGTGAAATTAATTCTGGTGTGAAATGGCACACCCAAGTTTCATCACCTGTCACAATTTGGTTTAAAAAGTTTTCTTTCTCATCAGTGTACCGCGTGAGAAATGTCAGGGCACTACCGAGTCGCTTTGTTTTGTGAACATCACTGAGCATTTTTAGAACCCACCGGGAACACAGTTTGCGATAATTCAAGCGGTCAGACACAATTTCGAACAAAACAGTACGTGAAATTTGTGGAAATGCCTCCGAAAGAGTTGTCATTGTGAAGCGTCTGTTCTCGTGAATTGCTTCATCAACTTTCCTTACCGAATCATCGATGACAACAGAAGGCCGACCACTCCGAGGCTCGGCGTGGACATTTGTTCGACCTGCATTAAACATTCTTACCCACTTTCTCACCATTTCATCACTTATGGCGTATTCACCGTAAACTTCTGTCACTTGACGATAACTTTCGGCCGGTTTAACATTCCTCGCGTTCAAAAATTTAATCACGGCACGAATCTCACAGTCCGCGGGAGAACTAATTGTCTTAAACATTTTGAATGTGCACAGCAAACTGAAAACACAACATAGAGCAACCAAAATGGCGACAACTGAAAGTCAGCGAACAAGAAAGACTAGTGCGCGTGCGCGGAACGCCTACCACAGCGCTGCGACGGTGCTAGAATGAAACGGTACTTAGTTTCCGAATACGCTACGTATATTTAATTCTCTATAAATGTATAATATAATATAAATAGCTAATACACAAGAAAGCATATTCTTACTTCGTACTGAGAAAGGGAAAATGAATAGAAAACTAAAGGGTTCTGCGAATACTCAAAGTCCAAGAATCGTTTATTTGCAACGTTTTTATTGTAGTACTAGTGTGGCTAAGAAAAGATCGAAGTCTGTGATTCTGTTTATGCGCAGTTAAAAATCGAAAAGAAAAAGCAGCTGAAAAAAATTACAAAAATATATTGCACCGAAAAACAAAATTAAACATCTATTACTATGGCAGTAGTACTTTTTTTTTCCAATTTGTCAGAAAAAATATTTAAGACATGCAAGTATTGACGAAACTGTAAATCTGAATGATTAATATTATTGTGCTTTTACGTATCATTACACAAAAAAGGGGGAGAGGGAGGGGAAGACGAAGCTATGCAGAATGTTTTTTACCTAACATCCCAGGAAACAGGAATTTACTACATCTGATTACAAAAGCTGAAGAAAATGTTTTTATTGCAGTCGTTCCAGTAAAAAATTAATACGCGGCCATGAAAAGAAATTGCTCCAATTTTAACGAAAACGAATTTTTTCCTTATTTATTTAGGCCGTATTCATAGCGACAAATGCTATTTTATTACCGTAATAAATATTGTAGTGTTTATCTCAACAACAAAATTCCGGATCACTTATCTTCTTGACCTCCAAATAATGTCTGAGTTTCTAAGCATAACATAAAAGCATTAGACGAATGGAGCTTGTTTTCGTATGTAAATAACTTTTTAAATTTTAATGCAATTATATAAAAAAAATAAAAAATCTGAAAGGTTTCAGATTTTAAATTACGTCCAAAACGGCGTTTTTCAACGTTTTGTGTGTTACCTTTATTTACTAAATATCATGTCCTTCGTACTTAAACCATAAAATTCAGTTCAACAGCAATATCGCAAAATAATTTTAAAATGGGCCTATCTTTAGAACTTTCAATACACAGTCGGTGTTGCCATCGCTCGCTTTTAAATCGTTTGAGTTTGTTCATCAGAAATTTGTTAGTTTTACAAAATATGAAATAGATAATAAAACAAATTTCAAATTAGTGCTTCCAGCCGCGCCTATTTGGGTGGAAACATACGTTATTCAAAGTTGGAGGCTCTAGGTAGTGTTGTTTTATTACATTTGGAGAAATATCTATACATTTATGTAGATTCTTCATTATTTAATTTCTTTAAATACAATACAGAGCTGCAGCATTTAGTGGCAACAGTCTCAAAAGTGATTCAGACTTTTAATCTTTCCGACGCAAAATCGCAAAACGAAAAAGACAGCCTTTTAGGGACAAATCCCGTTTGGACTAAAAACTTGAAAACTTTCAAATTTTATATTATGCCCAAAAGGAGCATTTTTTTTCAACGTTTTGTGGGAAATATCATGTTCTTCGAACTTAAACCATAAAATTCAATCCAACAGCAATATTGCAAAATAATTTTAAAATGGGCATATTTTTAGAATTTTCAATACACAGTCTCGCGCGATACAGATAATTTTTTTCCCGTACAGTGTTGCCATTGCTCGCTTTCAAATCGTTGAGCTTCTGAATCAGAAACTCATAAATGCTTTATAAAATATGAAATAGATAATAAACCAAATTCCAGATTTGGGCTTTCAGATATCCATATTCCACGGGTGGAGACGTACGTTTATAAGGTATATCTCCCACATTCTTAGCGTGCCTTCGTGGTGTAATGGTCAGCACACTGAGCCGGTATTTCAGAGGTCCGCGGTTCGATCCCCGGCGAAGGCAGTGCATATTTTTCATGTCTCCTGCTATTAAATAACCTAATGTCTCTACACGTTATTCAAAATTGGATGGCTCTAGATACCGTTGTTTTATCGCAATGCAAAAAACATAAACATTTATGCAGATTATTCATTATTTAATTTCTTTAAATATAATACAGGGCGATAATATTTGGTGGCAACAATTTCAAAAGTGATTCGCCGTTTATAGTGAAGCGATGCAAAATGCTAAAACGAAATTAATAGCCCTTCTGAGATAACAGTCCTTTGGGCTAATAAGGTCATATGTTAAGGGGCCTCTGTCTTGATACAAATTATTTTAAATGTTTTATTTAGTTGGAATAGATTGACTGTGTGGGTTTGATTTATCTAATTCAATGTTCAATCTTAGAACCCCACAAACACTAACAAGCGAATAATCGCTTAAATGTGACAATAAACATGTAAGACTTAAGAAGGGTTAACTACCCTTTATTTTTCAGAATAATTACAATCAACTCCTACTTGGAGTATAGACAAAGCCTCTACTTGGGCTTGAACTTAAATAACTATGAATTTAAATTATAATAAGCTTAACTAAAGCTATTTGAAAGGTACAGCCGAAGCTATCAGAAATCTAAGTAGTTGGAAACATTAATATATTAATTTAATCGGCGAAGCCAAGCAAGGGCCTAAAGTATGGCCGAGCGTAGTAGCTAAGAGAGAATGTAACTAAATGGCAAACGCGCACTAGTCAAGAATTCAGACTTGCTTCGTAGAAGTCAGTGAAGCATCGACTTAAATAGTACTCTAACTCATTTGCATTCACTGCACTTCTGAAATTACATTCTGGTACGAAATTGTAAGCTGAAATTACAATAGATAGAAAAGTTGCATAACTTAAAATAACTGTTGATAAAATTAGGATAAACCTTACAAACTGTAAAAGAAATAAAGGAGCATGTCCGTTATAGGACAATCTGATGATACAATTCATTTAAACATAAGAAATCTCTTCAGTCAAGAAAAAAAATCTTAGATTAAGTATTTCAAAAGTTCAGTTAAAGTTTTATTGATAATACTTGCTTTAGCAACAAAAACATTGATTAAAATATAATTAATATATTAAATTTAGGATTAACCAATAAAGTTCTGTTCAAAAATGAAGTTTTATTTTTATTTCGTCATTTAACGGAAAATCATAAGAGCATCGGAGACACTGATATTTTATTATACGATGAGACAGGTTTTATGCCTTGATGTTACTAATCCAGCGAAAATAACAATAATACATAATACACAAATAAAAACAATACTCATTTTCCTCTTAACTAAACAATCTTCCTTACACTAAACCTGCAAGATTTGTCAGGCAAAATGCAGTTCTAGTAACTCTCAACAGAACTAACGTACGCAGTTATTTGAAACAAAACTAATAAACAATAAAAAATCTGAAAGGTTTCAGATTTTAAACAACGTCCAAAGGGGCGTTTTTTTAACATTTTGTATGTTACCTTTATTTATTAAATAGCATGTTCTTCGCATTTAAACCATAAAATTCTGTTCAAAAGCAATATCACAAATTAATTTTAAAATGAGCAAATCCTTAGAATTTCCGATACACAGCCTCTCGCGCTGGAGATAAAAATGTTTTTTTTTTTTTTCTGTACAACGTTGCCATTGTTCGCTCTGAAATCCTCCAGTTTGTTAATCAAAAATTCGTTAAGGTTTTACAAACTATGAAATCGATAATAAAAATAATTCCAAATTTGGGCTTTCAAATGCCCATATTCGCAGGAGGATTACATTATTCAAAATTTGATGGCTCTAGCTACCATTCTTTTATCACATCGTGAGAAACATACAGACATTTATATGCAAATTCTTCATTATTTAAATTCTTTAAATATAATATTTGGTGGCAACAATCTGAAACGTGAAACAACACTTGTAGTGAATCGGCGCAAAATGCCAAAACGAAATTAATAGTCTTTCTAGGCAAATTGCCCCTTTGGACTAAAAAAACGTTATTTCCTTGAAATAAAACAGGAAATTTTGGTGTTTCGTGTTAAAGTTCGAAAAAAAGCACTTTTGTTATTCACTTAATTAGTTTCATTATGCAAAATATAGTTTCACTATTTTACAACATATAATAAACATATACAGTTATCTTAAATCAAAATATTTTTCTTCAAATAGTGTGTTTTTGACAGAATATCAAGTTACTTCACGTTACCGTCCCACGGAAAATTCGTTCGCGCGTGTTGTCATATAGCAGAAAAGATCCAGAATAAAAATTAAATTCATTCGCTTATTTTCACCAAAACATGAATGTTTCGTTCCGTTGAAAATAAAATATTTAACTTTTCAAATTAATAATTACTATCTGTATAAAATATTGTTGCGTGTGCACGGGTTCCTTATGGATTGAATGCACAAGTCGTTAAAAAGTTAACAAAAATTTATTCTTTTCACAAGAAATAAACCAGAATACTGAAATATTTCTTCAGAGATATTCGCACAATATCACAATATCTCAAACGTTAAACAGAATTCACTTCAAAACAGATAAAGTTAATCCAATCTAACAGCGAATTCGCTACAATCAATCACAGCATTAAGTAAAGAAACAGCAGTTCGCTTTAACCAGCTACAACTACTGAGATGAGGTGTTTCAACTTGGCTTTAAAATTTATTCTTTTCACAATAAATAAAACAAAATGCTGAAATATTTCCTCAGAGATATTCATACAATTATCACAATATCTCAAACGTTAAACAGAATTCACTTCAAAACAGATAAAGTTAATCCAATCTAACAGCGAATTCGCTACAATCAATCACAGCATTAAGTAAAGAAACAGCAGTTCGCTTTAACCAGCTACAACTACTGAGATGAGGTGTTTCAACTTGGCTTTTATAAGCTTTTTAATTATTTACTAGAACTTTCTCGATTTTTGTGGATGGCAACAGCAATTACGAGATATTTATTTATTAAATATTAAATGCACGCGCTCTTTTATTTTTAGTTTTACGACGTAGCTTTCTCTTCAATAATCGTCTGCTTTGCACGGGAAAATAAAGCAATTTTAATTACAATTCCAAATAAATACCCAAATAAATATGAAATCTGTAACAATATTGTTACGAATTTTGCATATATGTAAATAATTTTAATGTGTGAAATTGTAGTATTTTTTGCATAATGTAGCATGAAATGTTTCAGAGACGAAACTGTCGGAAAAATAAGAATTCAGCGGCAAGTCTATTTAACTCTGAGTAAATGGCTATCTAGCGAGATATCGCCAAAATTGGCGACATTTCGGTCCAGCCATTGTATAACTGATACTGCAACTGATCCCTATATTTAACTATAAGAATATACGGCTAACTAACTATTAAGAGTATACGGCTCTTAGATGCAACTTGAACCGCAAATGCCTTCACGTAATTTCGAGAAATTGAAGGTACTAGAGATTTCTTGGAGGCTGGATGAAAACTATACAATATCGGAGAAAACATCAGCGGAAATTGTAGTTTCTCAGATGTTTACTTCAGCTGAGTTCGAAGTATTGAGAGATCGCCGTAGGAGCTTAGGCTTTTTAGATGCGCTTTGCACTGCGTTGTGTTTAATGTTCTTAGTAGTTTGGAGTGTAACTACTGATTGCTCTCTGTGATACTGAGAGGAGTTGTGCGAGTATTTTTGTTACGAACCCGTATGCATGCAATAATATGATTAACAGAAAGCTAAAAGTTCGTTACCATGTAATACGTAGCGTATTCGGAAACTAAGTACCGTTTCATTCTAGCGCCGTCGCAGCGCTGTTGTAGGCGTCCCGCGCATGCGCATTAGTCTTTCTTGTTCACTGACTTTCAATTGCCGCCATTTTGGTTGCTCTATGTTGTGTTTTCAGTTTGCTGTGCACATTCAAAATGTTTAAGACAATTAGTTCTCCCGCTGGCTGTGAGATTCGTGCCGTGATTAAATTTTTGAACGCGAGGAATGTTAAACCGGCCGAAATTTATCGTCAAGTGACAGAAGTTTACGGTGAATACGCGATAAGTGATGGAATGGTGAGAAAGTGGGTAAGAATGTTTAATGCAGGTCGAACAAATGTCCAAGCCGAGGCTCGGAGTGGTCGGCCTTCTGTTGTCACCGATGATTTGGTGACGAAAGTTGATGAAGCAATTCATGAGAACAGACGCTTCACAATGACAACTCTTTCGGAGGCATTTCCACAAATTTCACGTACTATTTTGTTCGAAATTGTGTCTGACCGCTTGAATTATCGCAAACTGTGTTCCCGATGGGTTCCAAAAATGCTCACCGATGTTCACAAAACAAAGCGACTGGGTAGTGCCCTGACATTTCTCACGCGGTACAGTGATGAGGGAGAAAACTTTTTAAACCAAATTGTGACAGGTGATGAAACTTGGGTGTGTCATTTCACACCAGAATCGAAACAACAATCGATGGAGTGGAGACACACTCATTCTCCGAAAAAACAAAAGTTCAAAGTGACAATGTCATCACAAAAAATCATGTGCACTGTCTTCTGGGATAGGAAAGGCGTTTTGCTTACTGAATTTCTTCCCAGAGGTGAAACCATTAATGCGGCACGATATTGTGAGACTTTAACAAAACTAAGGCGTGCCATTCAAAACAAACGAAGAGGAATGCTCAGTAAAGGAATTGTGTTGCTCCATGACAACGCTCGGCCCCATACTGCTGGTGTCACTCAATCGTTAATTCGACAGTTTCATTGGGAACAGTTCGATCGCCCGCCGTACAGCCCGGACTCGGCGCCGTCCGACTATCACTTGTTCCTGCACATGAAGCGCGAGCTTAGTGGCAAGCGCTTTGGATCTGACGATGACACGAAAAATGCTGTGGAGTCGTGGTTATCGAAACTGGCGGGAAGTTGCTTTGACGATGGTATAAAAAAACTGGTCACCCGCTATGACAAGTGTTTGATCATTGGCGGAAAGTATGTTGAAAAATAGTTTAAGACATGTATTTTCATGTAAAAATAAAATTGGATTCGAAAAAATTGTTTTACTATTTTTTTTTTTTTTCAAAACGGTACTTAGTTTCCGAATACGCCTCGTATATACCGAAACTAAATTTATATGAATTTTGTTACTTTCATCATCTCACACCAATGCTTCATACATTTATCTTATTTTCACTCGACTTCTATTTAATGCTTGTCAATTTCTATTCGCTCGAAATTAATGTTTGACCTAGATAAATCTAGTAAACGAGAATTCAGGCACCATGCCATTATTCCCCTCCCTTCAAGCATCAAAGCAAATGACTCCATCTGTTGTTACTCTAAGATACTTCAGGGGGTGGGGAAGTTGAGCAAATTATTTATAGCTGACGAAAGACTCAATTGAAAACAAATAATTTATAGGAGACGAAAGATCGAACTGAAAACAATTTATAGAGATGAAAGATGAAGTGTTCGTCCGAAACAATGCGAGACGAAAGCGGTTTTGTTACAAAGAAAATAAAACTTCTGAATCAGTAACATTTATTGCTGTGTGATGGCAACATATTTTCGGCTAAATGATAAAACTATAACCCGGTAATACACTATCAGAAGGAATCCCGCAGATTTCAGATGCACGTTTTTGAGTGAGATTTTCTAGTTAGAAAAATCCGATGTAAACATCACATGATTTATTTGTACGGCTTAATAAATTATACACATTTTTTGCTGCACTTAAACATATTTCCTCGAATTATTGTAACTTAATTAACCGATCAATCGAGATAAAATGAAAATGACATCAAAAATTGCAAATTTTGAAATTAAATATCCCGGATAATTTTAATACCCGGATATTAACGAGCATAAAACTTTGTCAAATATAAGTACAGGAACTGGGAGACCACATTAAAAGTTAAATTTCGTTACTATTTGTCGAAAATTATTATTTTTTTTCCTTAAATTTGACATTACCAAAACATGAATATTTTCGTGATTTAAAACATTTTTGTCACAGGAAGTATATGACTATGAAAATTTGAACGTCCTACGGGCAGCGTAATGGCAAACTACACATTGAATTTATCAATGTTAACGAATTTCGCTTACTGCGCATGCTCAATAGTGTACCGTTGGCGTGGAAGAAAATACCGGCGAATAAAAATAAACAACCCTACACAAGCCTTAGCGACTCTTTACGATTGCAATACTATGGACACTTTTTTTGTGCTTTTTGCACTTTCTTCTGTTTCATCTCACTTTGGTTTATTTTGTTCATAAACATTACATTTAATATCAGTTATTTGCAATAATTTCTTTGGCTTTAATTCAGTAATTTAAACTAGATATATTCCTTAAGTTGTTATAGTATTTATGAATGGAGCGCAAGGTAAATAATCGATCGCTTTTATTCCTTTATTTAGAAGTACAATCAATGAACAACATCATGTAATGTTTCCTGTTTTGTAATCATTCTTAAACGAATATTTGGGGAGTTTACAATCGATATTTAGACCTAAGTAATGAAACAATGTACAACCTAACAAGTTTTAAAACCCCGAACTGTTTGCGTCCAGATAACAGAACATCAACCATATGCCATATTTATCTTCTTTTAAAATGACGCCAAAGTCGTAATTGCGCCAAATTCTCTTCTGGGCATGCGCAGTGTGCGTAATTCTTTTAACATTGTTCAACTTCTGCCATTACGCCTACGGTTAATCGTTTCGGAGTTATGTCAAATACATGTATACAAATGGACATGTGCACAGATATCATGAAAAATTGAAATTCTTTTCAATCCATTTTATAATTCGTTCTGGGAAAAAAACAGTTTTTTATTCTGTGCGTACGTAAATAAACGTCGTGCAAAGGAATCGTCCAAATGAATTCGGGAACGCTCAAAATGGGTATTTCTGTTGAAATACGATACTCGAACTTTTTGGCTATTACATACTTCCTACAAAGAATTAAAACCAAACACTGGACCTTATCACATAACAACTGAGCTGCATTTTTATTGTATGGATGTTTTTATCTAAGATAAATAAATCAATAAAAATTTAAAAAAAAAAAACTGAAAGCTTTCAGATTTTATATTACGCCCAAAAGGACGTTTCATTTTTTAACGTTTTGTATGTTACCTTTATTTATTAAATATCACGTTCTCCGCATTTTAACCATAACATTCAGTCCAACAGCAATATCGCAAAATATTTAAAAGAGCATATATTTAGAATTTCCGATACACAGTCTCGCGCGCGCTAGATATATTTTTTCCCCGTACGGTGTTGCCATTGCTCGCTTTGAGATCACCGAGTTCCTTAATCAAAAACTCATAAATGCTTTATAAAATATGAAACAGATAAAAAAACAAATTCCATATTCCAAATTTGGTCTTCCAAATACCCATATTCGGGTGGAGACGTAGGTTATTCGAAACTGGATGGCACTAGGTACCGCTGTTTTATCACAATGCACGAAACATACATACATTTATGCAGATTCTTCATTATTTAATTTTTTTAAATATAATAGAGGGCTATAATATTTGGTGGCAACAATTTCAAAAGCGATTCGCCGTTTATAGTGGTGAATCGATGCAAAATGCTAAAACGAAATTAACAGCTCTTCTGGGCTAACGTTCCTCTGGGCTAACAAGCGATCAATTAGTGTTTGTCTACTATCTGCAGTGATTTCAGCGAAACAAGATAAACAAACGTTAGCTCACCCAGAATGCTGACTAAGCTCTAAACGCTCTAAATGAACACTCTCTGAAAAGGGTTTTGCGTGCATCCCGTCCTGTTAGCTGCCGGACTATTAATAGAACTCTGTCTCCATCTTAAAAATGAAAAGCTAACACGAAAAACATACAGCAGTTAATTACAATTACTCATCAACTGCTACTGAAGAAAACGCATCACATTTTGAAAGAAACTTTAAAACTTTTTATGCAGTATAGAACCGGATACAGCCGAAGTTCAAAACATTTTACTGCCTGGATCGATATTGGAGAGAAGGAGCAACTCTTTTTCATTTGACTATAATCCATTAAATGAGCAAGAAATATAACAGCGAAGAAACTGACTGTCACTGCATTCCGGTTCCGTGAGTGCACTGTCTTAGCCACATGGAGGTACTGAAAGTAAGTCGACCCGAAATGCTCCCGAAGGAGTGATAATGCTCCTAATTATTTCGTCTACGCTGAACGCAGAGAAACCTACTGAACTATGTGGCGACTTATCGCTGAGTTCAAGTGTGTAACGACAAAGTCCAGAGAAGGGTTAAAATACCCTTTAGTTCACTCATTAAAGAAATGATAATGGATGGCCCCTTTTTGGGCTTACAAGAAAGCCTCCCCTGGGGGTTTAAATTAATATAAGAAAATAAAAATTAATCTAATGCTAAACTAAACTGACTTAACCGAAGCTAGGCATAATTACCTAGGGTGGTTGACAATTAATTAAATTATCCGGCGATTATCAACAGGCTTGTACAACACGGCCGAGCGCAGTTGGCTTAATAATTAAGTAGCCTTACGACAAACGCGCCACTAAGGACTCCTAAGCTCTTCTACTGAAGTAAGCGAAACTTTCTTTATATACTCTTTCTACCTCATTTGCATGCAATGCGATATTAAAAACCCATTCTGGTAGGGAGTTATAAGTGGGAAACAAGAATTTAAAGGAAAGCGTTTCAGAATTAAAAATAATTGTTAGAAAATTAGAGGCCCGGTGTTCGGATCCTCAGGCTGGGCAAGGTTGACTCAGCTTTTCATCCCTGGAGGGGGGTCGATAAAATAGTAAGCACCAAGTTAGCTTGGGGACCAAACACCCGGAGGGAGGGAGGTCCTGCAGCAAAAGGCTGACCACTTGTCCAGGGAAAGATGCACAGGCATCCCGGAGCCCATGGTCTAGAAGGCAGATATCAGGACACTGCCGGCCGTGGCTCTCTAAGGGCTGTTTATGCCGCCGAGTTTAGTTTAGTTAGAAAAATTAAAATAAACCTTACAGAGTAATAGAAGGAGATGGGTATCAAACCCTCAGATTTCTCCTTCTAGCCATGTATCTGAATAAAATTCCCACAAAATTCTTTTATTAATTTATCCGAACCATGCATTCCAAATAATAAATAAAACTGAAAAACTATAAAGGTACGCTAAACATGCATTTAATAAATTTGAGGGTACCTTTAATATAAAATTACTATGTTTAATAATTTTAAATCCGGAAAAGCTTCTATGGATTTCACTCCGCTTATATAATGTTTAAATCTAGCTACTTGTTTCCTCTTTTGGTTACAATGTTCCAATCAGATCTTTATTTTTGTTCTCCGTTAGCTTTAATGTTACATTTCCTTTCTCCTTTAAAGAACGAAATTTTCCACCGACTGAAAAGCAATGGTTTATTTTTTGTATTCTTTACCGGCGATTAATAATGCTATCCAAAAGAATGTTTTTGAAAGTATATAAAAAAGATATATAAGCATAAAAGAAATTAAACAAATAAAAAGAAACAGTTTTTCACAGACGATTCAGCGCCGCTTACCTAATGCGCATGCGGTACTTGTAAGCATTCTCTTCTGTCCGAGGCAGACTAGCGATAATATTTGCTGCTAATACGAAACACTTTTATTTCCTCGAATTTCATTAGAGAGAAATTTCTCATTCAATTCTCACTTCGTGGCAAGGTAAAAATACATAAAAACTCAAAATATTTTCATTAAAAATTGAAAGATATAGAAAAAAATAAAACACCAAGTACAGTTAAAACGATTAAAAATATTTGTGCAATTAAAATTACAGTTTCTACGCAAAAATAAGCATACCGGCCAGCAGGCAATTTTACGGTGCACAAAACTAAAAGTTTCCTTTCGGTCGCACTCTACAAAAATACATTGAAGGTGCAAAAAGAATTAATTCACTATTCTGCTAAGTTTCCAGTGTAAACAAATATGGCTGCTATGGTAAAAAAATTAGGCTTAGCTGCACTTAAACAACTTTTAAATTGTTGATAATTCTACAACTATTGCATGCAGATTTACTAAAGGCATAAAATCCTTAACCGAAAGATAAGAACCACATACTTCAATCATTTTTAAAGCAAAAAATGCACAATTTACCAACATATAAGAATAAAGAACTGTGAAAAACTGTAAAACACTGTGAATAAAAACCACTGTGTTTCAGTTCATGCAAAATAAGACTATGTACTATTTTTAATTACTTAATTATTATAGTTCATTCCAAAATTATGAATATCTCGTCTACATAGCCGCTTTTCCTTCGCGTGAAATAATACAAAAGGAGCCCCAAACCAAAAAAAAAGGAGCGGGTCAAATTTAAATGAAATAAATTCGTGAACGGTAATAAAGCTATAGTAATATATATAATGTGCTAGTATCAAAATTCAGACTTAAACGTAATAATTGCCTTTTGGGATCTTTTTTCTTTAAAACATTTTCTGTAATACTTTATATATATATATATATAAATACATACGGTGCGGCCGATTGCTACCAAAAAGGGAGGTGCACAGCTACATGTCATAGCAGTCCTATATCGAAAATTCCAACGTTCTGAGACTACTCGTTTTATGCAACATACATACGTACATACAGATGCCACGAAAAAAACCTCTTCTGGATCTATTTTAAATCAGTTTTATAAAACGCGTTGGGAAAAGTCCTTTATTCTGCTCTCACGTAGAGATTTCACGCATAAGGATTGTTTAATTGTATTCGATAGCGGTCAAAATGGATATTTTCGTTGAAATATGATATCCCGAATCTTTCGTGATTACAATACTTCCTTTGCTTCGTACAAGAAATTAAAAATGTCTCATTCCTGAGAGGCTTAATATTATGAAAATACTGAATTCAGAAAATGTTTTAAAAATCTTTACTTGGGGCATTCATTCCTTTGGTATTCATCCTCTGAAAAATGGAAACTTGAAAAAAAATATTTGGAAAAAAAAAAAAAAGTAAAAAAAAATCTGAAAGATTTCAGATTTTAAATTACATCCAAAGGCGCGTTTTTTTAACGTTTCGTGTGCTACCTTTTTTTATTAAATATCATGTACTACGTACTCAAACCATAAAATTCAGTTCAAAATCAATATCGCAAAATCATTTTAAAATGAACATATCTTTAGAATTCCCGTAAGTCTCGTGCGCTGGACATAAAAATGTTTTTTTTTTTTCGTACAGTGTTGCCATTGCTGGCTTTGAAATCATTTAGTTTGTTAATCAGAAATTCGTTGAAACGTTACAAAACATAAAATCGATAATAAAGCAAATTTCAAATTCAAAATTAGGGCTTCCAGATGCCCATATTCGCAGTAGGATTACGTCATTCAAAATTCGATGGCTCTAGGTTCTATCACAATGCGAGAAACATGCATACATTTATGCAGATTTTTCATTTTTTAAAATTTAATGCAGAGCGATAACATTTAGTGGCAACAATTTGAAAAGTGAAACGGGCATTCAGAGTGAATCGAAGCAAAATCGCAAAACGAAAGTAATAGTCCTTCGGGACTAAATCCCTTTGGACTAAAAAAATGAATTTTATCTGAAATAATGTTTTTTCCAATAAATAAATTTTTTTCGCGTTTTTAAACTAACGAAAATAAAAAAAAAATCACGAAATAATAAAGCAACTAATACTACTAATTCGTGAAAGAAATAATTTCATTATCTCGCAAATTAATAATGCGTTATTATTATTACATTAATGATGAAAAATAGATTTATTTTTTTTTAAGTCTGGCAATGTTAAGTGAAACTATTTTATAAAGCTTGAAATAGAAACTTTAAAAAACAAATAAATTTCTGCCTTCTGCAAAATACCACTTTCAGAGGTTAAAAATTAAAAAAATGCACGTAATTATCAGAAATAGAACAGTTTTTGCATTCGAAGTGACGTTTCTCAAGTGGCTTATTAGCGCTTAAAGAAGATTTTATCGCTTGAGTGCACATCTTAAGCATACTTTATTTAGTACGTGAAATTATTTTTCACTTGGATTAAAGAGCAAGGAACTGTTTTTGGAAAAAAGCCAAATAAAAGCGTATTTGCAAGGATAATTGAGCAAACGGAAGCAGGGGTGGACAATAAAAATCCTTAACAAGTTTAATTATTATTTACTTATTTAATTTATCGGCCCGCCAGAATATGATGAATGATACAATCAGTGCATTGCATAGAAGTTAAAAATTTGACTACTTTTAGTTAGCTTACATTCTTTGGTTTATGATTAAACCATGATAAGTATAATTACAGAGTCATCAATTCAGTAGAGATTTTTAACAATGGAAATTTGAATTTTGATAGAAGAGCATTGAGAAAAGACAAAGATTAAAAAAATCTCCTTCCGGGATAATAGTTGAAGATTGGATGGAAACTATGTAGTAGAATTTTTTGTAGTTTTTTAGGCCAGAGGGGCTTTAGACCTAAAGGGCTATTAGTCTCAAAACGGCATTTTGTGTTGTTTCACTTTTCAAACTGTTGCCACCAAATATTATCGTCATGTGTTATATTTAAAAAACTAAATAATGAAGAATCTGCATGAAAGCATAACTGTTTCTCGCAAAGTTGAAAAACAACGGTACCCAGAGCCATCAGATTTTGAATAACATACGTCTACATCTGAATACGGGCATCTGGAAGCCCAAATTTGGAATATGGAATTTGTTTTATTACCTATTTCATATTTTGTCAGACATTAACCCTCTAACCGGCAAGGCCATATATATACGGCCTAGAATATTTTTTGTAATATCTGTACGAACGTATATATACGTGCATATTAAAATATGTCAAAAAAATTAAGGCAGTATATTAAAAGTACATAAATCCAGATATAAAATGCTAGGAAATTTTTTACATTAAATCAAGAAAATAAATTCTTCTGGTAGTAGTTTTGGGAAATTTGTGCTTTCTTAGCGAAACCCTGACCGGTCAGAGGGTTAAAGAATTTTTCATTAACAAACTCAACGATTTCAAAGCGAGAAATGGTAACATGGTAAAAATATTGTTGCGTGCGTACGGGTTCGTTATAGAATGAATGCACAAGTCGGTAAAAAGTTAAAAAAATTTATTCTTTCCACAAGAAATAAATCAAAATGCTGAAATATTTCTTAAGAGGTATTCGCACAATATCACAATATCTCAAACGTTTAGCAAAACTCAATTCAAAACAGATATAATAATTCTATCTCACTGCGAAATCGCTACAGCATAAAGTAAACAAACAGCAGTTCGCTTTAAACAGCTACAACTACAACAACAACAACTGAGATGAGGTGTTTCAATTCGGATTTTATAAGCTTTTTAATTATCACTAGAACAATCTCGATTTTTCTGGATGGCAACAGTCATTACGAGATACTTATTTATTAAACATTAAATGCACGCGCTCTTTTATTTTTATTTTTTGAAGTAGCTTTCTCTTCAAAAATCGTCTGCGTTGCACGGGAAATATAAAGGCAATTTTAATTACAATTCTAAATAAATCGCCAAATAAATGTGAAATCGGTAACAATATTTTTTTTAGTTACATTTGTTCTTAGCTTTCGAGTTTTTTTTCATTTAGTATTCATATATTGCTTTTGATATTTTTATACATTTCTGTAATTTCCTTTTCCAAATTCCCTTACCCTTTTTCCCGCTTTTAAGGGAAGTTTATATAATTCAAATTCTAATTTTATACCAGAGCTTTGCTTTCATGAGTTATTTATTTGAAGCAAGAGGTCAGTCTTCGAGCTTTTTTATTATTTTTAAGATCACTACTCCCTTTCAACTTATGATTTCAAATGATAATTGTACGAACATTCTTTTCATTGGAACATTTAGGGCATCCGGACGGCTAAGTAAGCCTTAATTTAAATACAATTTTAATCAAAACGTTTAGTGTGTAACGAAAATCCACAATCAATACGTCCGAAATTTGTAAATTTAAATGCAATAGTCTGAAAAAGAAAAATACACAATATGACCAGTTTTAAAACTACGCAAAATTTGTGTCATGCATTTTAAAAACAATGAAGATTTAAATTATAAGCACAACAATAGCCACTGAACATCTAGAGACCTCCGTTAATTGTTGTTTTAATTGTTGTTTGATTGATGGTTGTTGTTTTGCGTAACTGGCCAAACAAGAATAATCCAAACGTTTGCAATATTATTATAATTATCGGATCTGATTGGCTGGTTCACTCATTAAGAGGAATATCCCTTCCATCCTGCAGATGACCCGTTAGCGAGGATTCAAATTCCTGTCAAACTACCAACATTCAGCGGTTTTATTCACTGGAGAACTAAGAGAAATTATAATTACTGAAATGTGAACAAGCGAGGAAATGCGACTATAAACTGGTCCCGATGGACTTGCTTGATGCAGGTTTGCCATAAGCTTTTAATTGGTACGATTATATGATATTACGAATCGAAAGTACCTGTAAAAATGCTTCATTACAAAAGCAATAAAATTATATATGACAGCAAGATAAAACGATTTTCTTTTCTAGTTTTGAAATTATAAAAAGCAACAATACTGTTACGTGCGTACGGGTTCGTAATATATTGAATGCACAAGTCGTAAAAGGTTAACAAAAATTTATTTTTTCCACAATAAATAAATTAAAATGCTGAAATATTTCTTCACAAATCTTCGCACAATATCACAATATCTCAAACGTTTAGCAAAAACTCAGTTCAAAACAGATAAAATAGTTCTATGTCACAGCGAAATCGCTACAATCAATACAGCATTAAGTAAACAAACAGCAGTTCGCTTTTTACAGCTACAAGTATAACAGCAACAACAACAACTAACTCACTAA
>KK118902.1:1180811-1222059 GCA_000611955.2 Stegodyphus mimosarum
CAGGATGGCGTGCAAATCAGTTTATCCTTGAATTTCTGAGCTAAATCCTTCCGAATGATGGTAACATTAGCTCCTGTATCAACGATCATGCTGCAAGGAACTCCGTCGATATGCCCATTAATGGATAGTCCGTTACTGTTGCCACTCGCTGCAGAAATCTTGAGTGCTTTAAAACAGGGTTTTTCACCATCTTTCAATCTCAGCCCTGCGTTATAATCATTAATTTGCTTCCTCCGTCATTGCTGGAAAATGATCTTATTTTCCGTGCTCTGGGGTGTTCTGCAGTTCTTTCGTACGTGGCCTTCAGCACTGCAGTTCCAGCACTTTGGTTCTTTGTCATTACTTTTCCATCTCATGGCATTTAATTTTCTGTTTATATCGTCCGTCTTATTTTCCGAGCTCTTGAATATTCGGCAGTTCCTTCGCATGTGCCCTAAAGTGCCGCAGTTCCAGCACTTTACTGTCGGTTTCTTGTCACCGATATTCCGCTGCAAGGCATTCACTTGTCTTGCTAAATCATTTAAACGAGCCATCAACTGATCCACTGGCTCTTGGATGTGAGCAGCTCTGATTGGGTGGAGGTCTCTACGAGTGGCTTGCTGTGCTGCCTCGAATTTCAGGGCGTACACTAGAGCGCTTTTCAAGTCCTTCACATCAGCCATTCGCAGTGCTTTCTGTATTTCAGGATCCCGGATGCCGTCGATGAAGTATTGCAGGGACAGGATTTCTCTTGTTTCTGTCGGGCACTCCGAAAAGGCGAGGTGGGACAGCCTTTCAACATCCGTGGCGAGCTCCTGGAGTGTTTCCGTAGGCTTCTGTTGACGGGATTTTAACTGCAGCCTGCTGTAATCTTTTAAACACTTCTCTCCAAAACGCAGCTCTAAAGCACCGGACAGAGCTTCGAAATCTAGCCTTTTGTTTTCGGGAAGAGTTTGAAGGATGTCCGCTGCGTCTGCTCTCAGAGAAGCCGCAAGGTGACAGGCCTTAGCTTGGGAATCCCATCCATTTGCTTCCGCAACTATAGAAAATTGTGTCTTATACACTTGCCAGGAGGTCTTCCCATCATATGTCGATAGCTTCAGAGAAGGATGCGCAGGCATGGCTAGGAATTTAAAAGTATCCGAATTGCTTCCTGCCGTCGCTACGAATTTCTTTAAAGTATCAACTTCTTTGGCAACTGCGGAAACTTTGTCATCAATTTGTTGTTCCACTGCAGAAACTCTTTCTTGAATTTGTTCTCTCACAGCAGAAACTCTGTAATCGATTTGTTGTTCTACGGCAGAAACTCTCTCTTCTATTTGTTCTTTGACAGAAGAAACTTTATTTTCAACCGCATCTATTCTGCCTTCCATAGTCTCAAATTTATTTTCTATTATGCAAGTAATTTCCTTTTTCATTTCTTCTTGACTTGCTTTAACGGCTCTCATCTCTTCCTTAACGGATTCTTGACCCAATTTCAACTCTTGAACCGTTTTCATCTGATCTTTAACAGATTCCTGAACAGCCTTCATTTCTTCCTTAACAGATTTCTCCATCTTTTCTTGAACAGAATTCATTTCTTCCTTAACAGATTTCTCCATCTTTTCTTGAACAGAATTCATTTCATCTTTAACAGATTTCTCCATCTTTTCTTGAACAGAATTCATTTCATCTTTAACAGATTCTTGAACAGCTTTCATCTCCTCTTTCACGGAATCTTGGCCAGCTTTAATTTCTTCTTTAAATGCAGCAAAGGCTGCCATGAATTGCCTTAATTGTTCTTCCATTGCTCTAGTTAATGGCATTCAAAAATCCCACTTCTGACACCAAAAATTGTTACGTGCGTACGGGTTCGTAATATATTGAATGCACAAGTCGTAAAAAGTTAACAAAAATTTATTCTTTCCACAAGAAATAAATTAAAATGCTGAAATATTTCTTCACAAATCTTCGCACAATATCACAATATCTCAAACGTTTAGCAAAAACTCAGTTCAAAACAGATAAAATAGTTCTATGTCACAGCGAATTCGCTACAATCAATACAGCATTAAGTAAACAAACAGCAGTTCGCTTTTTACAGCTACAAGTATAACAGCAACAAATAACTCACTAACTGAGATGAGGTGTTTCACCTCGGCTTTTCTAAGCTTTTTAATTATCAGTAGAACAATCACGATGTTTCTAGATTTTTCTGGATGGCAACAGTAATTACGAGATATTTATTTATTAAGCATTAAATGCACGCGCTCTTTTATTTTTATTGCTATTTTTTTTTGGCGTAGCTTTCTCTTCAAAAATCGTCTGCGTTGCTAAGGCAACATGAAGCAAATCTAATTACAATTCTAAATAAATAGCCAAATAAATGTGAAATTCGTAACAATACGTTTCGTTTAATTATTATATAGGCTGTCCCACTCGAAAGAAGACCAGGGAAAAGTGTGATAAAAATCCTACATTTAAAAAAAAAAAAAAAAAAACTGAAAGCTTTCAGACTATGCATTACGCCCAAAGTGGCGATCTTTTAACGGTTTGTGTGTTACCTTTATTTATTAAATATCATGTTCTTCGTACTTAAATAATAAAATTCAGGTCAGCAGCAATATCGCAATATAATTTTAAAATGAGCATATTTTTAGAATTTCTGATACACAGTCTCGCGCGTTGGAGAAAATTTGGGGGGGGGGGGAATCTAAGAGAAATTAACCAACGTGCAGGGAAAAAAAGGGCATATTTTAAATTCGTTAAACTTTTACAAAATGTGAAATAGATAATAAAACAAATTCCAAATTCGGGATTCCAGATGCCCATATTCGGGTAAAGGATTACGTTATTCAAAATTTGATAGCTCTAGATACAGTTGTTTTATCACAATGCGAGAAACATACATACATTCATGCAGACTCTTCATCATTTAATTTCTTTAAATATAATACAGAACTCTTAATATTTGGTGGCAACAATTTGAAAAATGAACCGACATTTATAGTGCACCTGTAAGGTTTTAGTAAAACTAACAAAGTTTTATTTTAAGTTTACTTTTTCTATCCCTTCTCATTTCAACTTCCCGTTAGAATAAGCGCGCCTTTCAGCTTTATGCTAATTTGAAGTGGAGCCAAGTTATATTTAAGCGAGAGGTAGGAACCTCTTAGTTGAGAGAGCTTTTAGTCTAAGACCACGGTTACTCTATTCGACTTTCGCCTGACTAGCTAGCATTTAAATTCTAAGCCGTAGCGCTTTTACGTGATTACTCATTGAAGTAATTCCAAGTGCGTCAGTATTAGCTAAATCTTGCTACGCACCATTTAGTTTAAAGGCCAACCTCGCGTTATAGCTCTGCGAGCAACGACTATTTAATTTCTAATTAGTTTTAGTCTAAATTTATTTGATTGTTCATTTTAGACCCAAGTGCGGTCTCTACTTTGTGTATCCCTCCCGAGTTGGGAAGTGGTTGTAAATAATTGTGATTTAATAAAAGAGGATTTTAAATCCCTTTCAAGTGCAGTTCTTCTACCACTTAATCACAATAGTCTACCACAGAACACAGCTGCATTCAGCTCCCTGTTCCAGATCAGGACTTTAAGCTGTCACGAAGATGTTCTCCAAGAATATGCACCGAACACTCAGTCCTGACAAACCAACGCAAAATGCCAAAACGAAATTAATAGCCCTTCTGGGCAAATTGCACCTTTGGACTAACAAGAGGAAATGAAACGAAATTTTTACGTTACATAGCTTTATGTTTGAGAAATGAAACTGCATTACAAGAGGTGCTAGAACTCCTTCCATCTGTTCACACAGTTCAACACGGCATTGCATGTTCACAAATGTTGCTAGTATTGGACATCATTGCTTAGATTTTACAGCGGATGTTCTGACATAACTCGTTGATGATGCATTGTTATGCTTGTAAGCTATGAGTGGTGTAGCACCAGGGTGCCTGGACAAAACAGCCCTACCCCTTGTAGAATTGATAGGTTGTTTCGAATTATAATATGCTTGTATGCATTACCGTTAAGGTGTTGCCACAGAAAAAAAGTTAAGGGAAGTCAAGCTTGGAAAAATTATTCCACCGCAGTCATATTCACTGTAGAGTGCGGGATGTTGCCCCAACTTACTGGTACCAGCCAAGTGTTAACTTCTCACCATCCAAATGGTTTACAAATGCATAAACTAGTGCCTGGTACATTCTATTGGTGACAAAAGTAGAAAAAAATCTGATGTGTACCCCACATGACTTCCTTGTTCGGAATATTAAATTATAAGCATTTTACATTTTATTTAAACTTATTCGATTGAGTTAAATCTACTTCATCGATAGCGCATAAACCACAATAGAATAAATGCACTCTTTAAAATTCACTATACACAGCAACACTCTGGCGCTAAGCTTCACTTAACAGCGTTACATCTCATTCATTTTATAACTCCTCAGAATGCACAAAAATTATGCATATCAGCTGGAGAATTGCTTAATCGTTGCCACATGTTCTATTCAAATATTATAATAAATCTAAAACGATGTGTAAAAGAAATTTAACAAACAAACAAAAAAAATATGCCTTTCTATTGCTCCGGTTGACGAAATTCAAATTGCATTTTTCATGTCTCGAAAGCGCAACTTACCATATATATATTATTTTTATATGTAGCATTGTTCTAACATAGGTATTCTGACACAAAATCGGACTTTTTCTAAAATAACATACCAATTTTGTTTTCATATTTCGATTCTGCGACTCAAATTATGCCTAAATTTTGTAAAATTTGTTGCGAAATTTACGGAGAAATTCAAAATTTTACCTTGCCGCATTTTTTTCAGCTTGCACCAAGAATAATTCACTTGGCGAACTTCTTATTTTACAGCAACCTATTTTGCTTTCTCTTTGAACCTAAATTTCGAAATGTCAAAGGAAGAACCAAGTAAGTTATATAACAAAAAGAGATAGTAATAAATGTATATCAAATTGAATTAACACTGAGGAGCTAAAATTTTGAGAGCTAATGTTTTCAAAACTACTCGTGCGATTTTCTCAACACTTTGCAGTTTGGCATAAGTTGAGTCGTAGATTCGAAATATGGAAGAAAATTGGCATGTCATTTCAGAAAAAGTCCGATTTTGTGTCAAAAATACCTATATTAGAACAATGTTATATATAAATCTAATACATATCATAAGTCGCGCTTTCGAGACATGAAAAACGCAAGGTGAATTTCGTGAATGGGCCCAGTAAAACGAGAGATACAGAACTTTTTTTTTTTTTTGCACAGTGTACCTTCATTTATCAAACATAAAGGCATACCATGCAAAATTTTAGCTTCATTTCTTCTTGTTATAAGATTCTTATTACATTTTTCCCGGGGTCGCTTTCAAGTCGGGACACCCTGTACTTCTTTCACTCATATGTTTCAGTTACAGAAACTTTTCTATTTGATGTAATACCTGCGCAATAATTACTTTAATCAACTTGTTGCCTTTAGTTAAAAAACTCAACCTAACACTTAATTTTATTTACTTTTACGAAGAGAACACCCATACTAGTGGTTGCCAACAACGAATTACAAGTACGTTAACTTTACTATTTAAATTACTAATTTACTCCCAACAGAAAAATTTAAGAATTGAAAAATGTTCCCTAATAAAAAAACTATTTTTCGAAATGATGGAAATTAAATTCTATTTAATATTCAACAATGTCCCTGCAGACATTAAACAAACAAATCCTCAGCTATTCGAATAAATTCCTTTCAACACCTGATTCGAAATTTAATTATGTTTAAAGAATATTTAGTGGAAGAACAGTTAAAAATCCTCGGGCAGTCGAACAAAAATTTTTTTTTTCTGTAATAAAAAATAATTTAAAATGAAATGCTTTTCTCGATGATGATTATTAATATTGTCGTTAAACAACCGCCAAATAAAAAAACAAAAAGATTTCTTTTAAAATATTGAAAGCTTTTCATAGACAGATTGTTTAAGCTTTATCTCTAAAACGCTCTGCAATAGATATAAAATCTAAGCTTAGATTTATTAATAAAATACTGAAAATCTTAACAGTAGAATTTTTTTATAATTAATGTAGAACCATGCAATAACTCTTATTTCCTATCAATTGCTGTGCTTCTCTATTAAATGAAAGGAAATCAGTACTTTGAAAAATAAAAAAAAATATAAAGTATTCATTCACGTAATTTGAAAGCATCTTTAGATTATTTTGAATAAACTGCGTCTTTTAAAAAATTGATTTCGTTGAAAATAAACAGAAATAAATAATTCAAATACTGAATGCTCAAGCTGTCACCCCTCCCTTTCAAAATGATGTATTTCAGTTTTTAATTCAAAGGGGCAATTTGCCTTGAAGGGCTATTAATTTTGTTTTGGCATTTTGCGTTGATTCACTATAAACGGCAAATCACTTTTTAAACTGTTGCCAACAAATATGATCTCCCTGTATTATATTTAAAGAAATTGAATAATGAAGAATCTGCATGTATGTTTCTCGCATTGTGATAAAACAAAGGTACCTAAAGTGATCAAATTTTGAATAACGTACGTCTCCACCCGAATATGGGCATCTGGAAGCCCGAATGTGGAATTTGTTTTATTACCTGCTTCATAGTTTGTAAAGTACTTATAAGTTTTTGATTAAGAAACTCAATGATTTCATAGCGAGCAATGGCAACACTGTACGAAAAAAAAATATCTCCAGCGAGCGATACTGTGTATTGGAAATTCTAAAGATATGCTCTTTTAAATGTTTTGCGATGTTGCTGTTGAATTGAATTTTATGGTTTAAGTGCGAAGTACATGATCTATAATAATAAAAGCAAGTGTAATGTGTCTGTCTGTCTGTCTGCCTGTCTGTCCATTTGTCTGACCGAGCTCTCCAGCCAAATCTATCGCACGCAGGGACCTGGAATTTTTTACACGGAAGCACAAAGGGGCTGGCCACCAGACCTCGAAGCCCGATTTTCGATTTTTGAATTAGAAAAATTTTAAAAAAATTATTTTTTATAAAGTTTTTGTTCTTCAGTTTTTGTTTCTTAATTTGCATTATTGTGTTGCTATTATTGTGATTTGTTGCTATCATTTATTTTCAACTTATTAAATCGATTTATAACAATTCCACCATCATGACCGGACATGCTGCAGGCGAAGATGTGTTTATTTCAAGAATTCCTATAATCCCTTCCGATCTCCCGTTTCAGTTTAAGCGTCTACAATTCCCTGTTCGTTTGAGTTTCGCGATGAGCATTAATAAGGCACAAGGACAATCTCTCAAAGTTGTAGGGCTCGACCTCCGTAAGCCGTGTTTCTCCCATGGTCAACTGTACGTGGGTTGTTCAAGAGTTGGTAATGCCGATAATCTACACATCTTAGCTCCGAATGGAAGAACATTAAATATAGTTTATCCCGAGGCTCTCTAACGAAAAGGACAATCTAAAGAAAAATTATTGCCACTCTCCACTCTCCCAAACTAACTCTGACTGTCATGCTTTAAATGATGATGTTATTGTTTAGTGCTCTCTTGAGAGCATGAGCAATAATCCGAATGGTGCTGCTTCCCAGTGCTGCAGTACCAACAGACATTAATCGGTCAGGGGCCCTTGCGACCCCAGCCCGAGCTCCACAAACATACACAAACACTCTCCTCTTCTAATTCATTGTCATCTAAGTTTAACTTACACTTAAATTAAAAATTTAATTGGTTCTCAACTCCAAATTTCCTGTAAGCAGGATGTTTTATTTCATCCATGTTTTCGTTACTTTTTATTTTTTCTGTACTGTACTCTCTATCTTTCCCTTTCAACTCTTTCCTATCTTTGATTTTGAATTTTTTATGTTTTACTTTTCTTTAAACTTCAGACCAATGATTATAACCACATGACTACGGTTTCCTAGCATGTGCTAATATGAGGTCTGTTCTCATTTAAACTTTTTTTTTAACAGATGGCTCATGGTTAGGATATATTGTTTTTTTTTATCGGGGGGGAATGTTGTGTGGGGGGGGGGAAGAGAGAGAGACAGTCTACATGTCCTACACTACTTTTCCTGCGCTATTCACTTATCTGCATTTTCTAAATGCACGGGCAACGCCGGGCGGGTACAGCTAGTTTTGAATAAATAACGATAAAACACAAAAGATTAAGCACACGCCAACCTTTATGCATAGGTTAGAGAAGAAAGTTTTTCGTTGCAAAAATTCGACAGTGAGTTTTCAGTGAATAAGTGTCCCCAAAACACGTTTTTACTATTTTACACGTTTTAGAATTTATCTGCGTGTGTTTGAGGACGTTTTCCTCCATGATAACTCGCGTGTCAACCTCCCAAAAAGTTCTCTTTTCCGTATATAAATTATAATATATTGTTGCAGTAAAGACAGCATTGCTTACTGTGATGGACAGCACCAAGGGGGGGAGGAGTCTGAGTGTCTCCCACTGTTTATTTCTCTACCCCAACCTCACCAGAAAACTTTCGGCTCGCTGCGTATTTAGAATGCCTCCCATGCCGCACAGACATTATACATTTACAAAGATTCATGCCTTTTCCAGGATTCGAACCCGCGCACTTTGGTACCGCAGTAGGCTTCCCTAACCACTATACCGTCTGGGCGGCTTAAAAACATTTAATTCTCTTTGAATAAAACCCAGTTAAATTACATGCTAATCAACTGCCCAATAAAACACAATTTTTAATAAATATAAATGAAGAGGCAAACATTTGAGTATGTTGGTATAAATTTAGAAAAACCAATGTCTACAAATAGCCAGTTATGTCTAGTAAAATTATAATTCAGAATTTCTTTTTACAGACCTTTCTATTTACTGTAAAAACAAGTTAGATACCGGAAGTGACGCTTTACTCGTTCCTATTTAAACTATGGAACAGAACAAATGGGAATTCAGGTGCTGGTCCCATTTATACGTGAGGACAGAATACAGGACTCTTTTTCTCCAAAAGGGATTACAGAACGGACTTAATAATGAATTCAGAAGAGATTTTTTTTTCGTGACATTTGTACGTACACTGCGCAGAAAAAAAAAAAAAAAAAAAGACAGTTTTTATTTCCGTTCTTCTGGGCCGATTGCCGAAATTCAAATTGCGTTTTTCATGTCTGGAAAGCGCGACTTAGGATATGTATTAGATTTATATATAGCACTGTTCAAATAGAGGCATTTTGACACAAAATCGGACTTTTTCTCCAATGACATAGTAATTTTTTTCCATTCCAGTCCCAGAGAAGAGGGTTCTGACCAGATTGAGACTGAAATAGATTTTCCTAATATTGATAGAAATCCAAACGTTTACGATTATTCTGAGGTTATTAAAAGTAGCAATTTGGAAGAATTATTAGAACCTACTCAAAGAGATCAATTGCAGAGGTTATTAAATAAATATTCGCAAAGTTTTTCTAACGAGCCGGGAATGACAGACCTCGTAGAACATGATATTGAAGTTATCAGTAATAAGCCGGTACGATCTAAGCCGTATCGAATGTCACATCGACAAAATGAGATTTTAAAAAGAGAAATTCAACGAATGCTTGACCTAAAAATTATTGAAGTGGGAGAATCAGACTACACTTCTCCTATGATTCTCGTAGAAGCTCCAAATAAGGACCCTCGACCTTGTGTGGATTACCGACGATTAAACGAAATCACACGTACCCAGTTCTATCCCTTACCCAATATAGAAGAACGGGTAGAAGAAGTTGCTTCTGCAAAATATATCACGGTTATAGATTTAGCTAAGGGATATTGGCAAATACCCTTAAGCCCTAAGAGCGAGCTTTCCGCCAGCTTTTTCTCTGATTACATGTCCATTCAACCCCACTGCTTCGTCTCTTCTAACAAAAGACCAGCGAACACCCGTACACAAGTCGTCATCATAAAGGCATCAGTGGATAGAGACCCATTTGCCTTCAGGACAATCTCATCGCCGATCGCTTCCACCCTAGCTCTAAAAATGAGTTTCTTTAAGTTAGTCCGAAAGAGGAAGGTCTCTAATAATAACCAGCTGTTTGTTTTCCTAATGATCCATTTGCTGTTACAGTTTGTCACAATTCATACGATATACACATAACATGGTGGGTATCCCACCATTCTTCCCCTACTAACAACCTCTCGAGAGGACTTCGTCGACTATTTACAGTGCCCCCATGCAGCATAGACAATATATCTTCTCGGGGATTGGAACTCAAGTACGGCAGTCAAAGTCAGTAACCATTAATCCGGTTGGGCGGCAAAGTGCCGGTAAAAAGTAAATATCAAATACAACTTTATGCAAGCTAGAATTATCAACAGTAAACGAACCAGACTTGACTTCTTGCAGCTGCTTCCTAAATTTACCAAGTTTCGAATATAAGTTAGCAAGAAACGTGACAAAATGACCTACGGCAATTTACGTTTTCCTGAATATCGCAGCGAAGTTTATGAATAAAAGTATAAAACTTTGTTTCTCATTTTACTTACTTTTTGCAGACGTACGGATGGTACGAATTCTACGGATGATGTAACAGGTGCATTTTGCACAAAGGTGGAATTTCAGCGGCCGCAAAACTGATACATGCAGTTAAAATACAGGTAACTGGAAATGCTGTAGCAAAATAAGATATTGCACCAGAGGGCAAAATTTCTATGGCTCACCTATGGTTTCTTTACTACGGCAAAACCCTCGAGGGCTATCTGCCTAAGAAGGAGTGATGCCTTCGTGGAACAAGCGCCTGGCCCCAGCCACCACCCCTGTTCTTATGGTTGCCGTTTATGACGTCAGGTTGAAGAGATTTCATTATCTGTTTTGTTTACGTTAGGTGAACTTATACTGCTTTGGTCTTGGTTATGTATAAATGTGAATTTGTGGAGCTGGGGCTCAAGCTTTTGGAGCGCAAAAATGCAACGGGGAATTCATTTCGTCACTATATGACATCACAAGTCGTGTACCACACATGTAACCAGCTGTTTTGCAGAGATTCGAACTCGGGATCGAACTACCAGTGTTCATCGACTTTACCGCTGGGCTCTGGACCTTTTATACAAACGACAAATTCCGTTTCACAGTATCCCTCATTCCGTCAAAATTGTTTTCAGAAAAGTCTGTACGCTATTCTAAAACACTTGTGCGCACTTTAATCCATATTTAGAAATAAACACTTTTTGGGCATACCACGAGACAAATGTCGATAATTCGTATAATAAATGTTGATAAAGTCACGGTTTCTCCGAAAATTGTTAGCATCAAAGCAAAAAAAGAAACGTGTCTCTTCTCGAAATGTCGTTGCAAGCAGCCGGGAAACAATTCCCGTTACGCGTTACCGCAAAAGCAAATTACAAGGACTACCGGTCAAGTACAAAAAGAGGGAGAGCGACAGGAATATCGCTTCGCAGAACGATCGGAATCCAGAAACCACAACTTTTCTGCCGGAAGTGACAGATTAAAAGCATAGCTTTAAATATTCTTCCTCCACGACATCATTAACGGAGATTTCCCCCCCCCCCGATTTCTTCGTTTTTTCGAGGGAAAATCTCAAAGCATCAACATTCTTTCCTTCTCGTTTAACTAACAGCAAGAACTTAATACGCTAACATTCCTTCGTAATTTATAAAGAAGAAAGAAATAACTGTTCTTAATTAACTGCCGTATCATCCTAAGAATATTTTTGTAAATTACCAAGTGTCAAACAATATTTATCATTTTATCATGAAAAGTTTCAGTTATTTTTTGGAAAGTCTTAATTTAGCTTTTTAAATCTTTCTAACATCCTCTTAATTTAGATCAGACACATTTTGTTAATTTTCATGCTACGGCATGCTAGAGACTTCCAGCGAAATGCTACGCGAATCACCACGCATAAACCTCCCCAAAGGCTCGCCAAGCGGTGAAGCCGCTGAACACAGGTAGTTCGTTCCGGAATTCGAATATAGGGCCAGTTGCATGGACGTTTTCGTTGTTTTTCCCATGTGTAATCAGTCTTAAAACTTTGTAAACGTACTGTACACTGTGTTTTTCAACAGAACTGAAATATTAACTAATTTGAAAAGTGGATCCATATAAATTCGGCTATTAAATACCCCCTCCTCCCCCCCAAAAAATTCCATACGAAGATTCGATATTAGACTGCTTTGTGATTTCAAAGCACGGAATCTGGTTCCTCATATATTGCTGAAAGACTAACTGGTCAATTCTATTTCACACAGAACGAAACGATAAATCAGATATGAAAAATCTGTAACCGAAATTTATATCCGCAACATTTTCCAATGCGATAAAGGGTATCACATAAATCTCCCGAAATGTATCCTCAGAAAATATATTTCCTGGGTTTGTCAATGGAAGTTCTCAGTTGTGATGGAACGTTTACCTCACAAAGGCTTTCAAAGGTAGTCCAATTTTCCTAAAACTTAAAAATGAAATTTAAATGTTTAGTAATTTGTACTGGCACCACATAGCAATAATTTAGTACAGAAAGTTTATGTTTTTAAACTAGCCGAAGTCCCCGATGCCAGGTAAGTTAGACTGAGAGTAATGTATCTAACAACAGAGAGAACGATACCGCTGTAATCCTTCTCTAATAATGATGCGAAAAACGTGATTGATAGTCCTACATTTTTCAGTTTGATGCGATATGGAACCCATATAAAAAATTTCGATAGAAAAATAAGCTGATTCTCTCTCATTATATCAGCAACAATGGCACGCATTTTTTAATGATTTTCGTCTTTCTAATCAAGTGGTCATAAAAGCGCAAGTTCCATTCAATATTTCACCTATATTCAATTTTAGTCGATTAAATGTGCCAAAAATGGATCATAATTGATCAAAAATCAATTACACGAACAAACAAACAAACAAACACGCGAACAAACATTTTTTTTTATATATTAGATTTTGTAAAACGTATAAATTTTTGATTATACAGTAGAAGTCCAGAAATCCGCAATGCTTCGGACCAGAGGTTGTGTGGATTTTAGGATTGTTTGGATTTCGGGACAGAAAAGCCAAATCATAATATTCAGACTAAAAGTGCAAAGTAAATACGGCATATTAGATACATTTACTTAAATTATTATGTACAATAATATACATTATTACATTATTTTATTATATGCATTAAATTTTATATACATATATACATTATATTATTCATTTATATTAGTGATTACAGGCATATTTTAAAGCATTAAGGGTATATACAAGAAAGACGTGTAAAAATAAGACATACTAATAGAGCATAAAATATTTATTTTTTTTACTAGTTTCAAACATTTTTCTGATAGAGGTTTGTTTTAAAACTTTAGGTGCTCCAGAGTTAAGTTCTTTTTTTCTTTTTTGTAAATTCCACAGGGTCATAATGTCTTGCTCTGTGACACAGCTCTGTTGTTCTAAATATTTTAGGCATTTTTCACCATGTTCCAAATCCACATTAAAACATATTTCCTCCCTATCATCAAATTCGTTATTTATGTTGGTGTCGGAATCGTTTTCCTGCTTTGGCGAGTTCAAAACAGAGCCAATGATCTCATCATCGGTCATCTGATGTGCCAGTGTTGGCTCGTCCGAACCCATCATCCATACTAAAAACCTCTTCTGGGCTAAAATCTTTTTTCTGCCACTAACACAGAATCATTATTATTCGGTAATTATGACGTCATTATTGGATAAATATTTTTTTCTTCGGTATTTCATTCTCCATTCTGCGGTTTCTGGAACCTATAAATTCAATGTTTATATTTTAAGAGCCAGTGCGGATTTCAGGAGTTGGCGGATTTCAATTCGGCGGATTTTTGGTATTTGACTGTACTTATATTATATTGATTATATATTACATAATTTCATTTCAACTCTACAATTTGAAAGCGAGCAGTCGCAGCACATTTCGAAATAAAGCCTTTTTATCTCCAATGCGCGACAGTGTTGCCACTTGGAAAAATGAGAAAGAAAATTAGCGCTTTCAGAGTTTTTAATTAATATCTTGGCTGATTAAAGTCGTACGAAGATGAGACCAGTCGAAATGGTTTCCCACGAATTTTTGGAATCGAGAATAATGTATTTAATGTTTGTCATAGCTATTTTTATTTCATCGTAAAACTTAGAAATGTTTTTATTAACAAACTCTACAATTTGAATATGAGCAGTGGCAACGCTTCTTGAAATAAAGCAAATTTTCATCTCCAGTTTGCGAGACTATTGCCAGTCGGAAAAATGAAAACGAAAATTATCGTTTTTTCTGGTTTTTAATCAGTATCTCTGATTTTAGCTACTTTTTTTCAAAAAACGTGGATGTCAACCTTCTCCAAGGCCCAGAAAAGAATTGTAGAAAGTTTGGTGAGGGCCGCTATAGTAGTAACGCAGTTATTAGAGCACAAACAGACCTTCTTTATACAGAGGCTGTTCGCACATTTTTTAGACGATTTTCGTAAGCGGTAATAAAAAATCGTTTGCTGCAAAAGAAGTAATTGCAATTGTACTATGTTTTTAGAAGTCAAAATTATCGTCTGTGCCTTGAAGTTTTGTTTTTACTCAAAATGGCGAATTTAACAAAGCAGTGGTTCGAAGGCTACATTTACGCTCTTTCCGAAGAGAAATATGCATACTCCGTTATCCAAAAACGATGTGAGAGTCATGGGTTTGTGATATCTAAAGCGTCGATAGGTAATATCATCAACAAGAAAGGAAAAAAACGTCAAATTGGAGCCTCGAGTGGGACAAAAATTCCAAACAAGTATCCAAGGAAAAAACGGACATCTTCGACTATTGCAAAGGTACGTTGTTTAATGTTAAACGAAAATCCCCTTAATCAAAGGACAGTTGCAAAATCATTAAAATGCTCTGTGTCCACTGTAAACAAAATGATAAAACGTTGATTTAAATCTTAAGAAAGCGAAAAAACGCAATGTGCATCGTCTTCTTCCGAAGCATATCGCTCCACGCAGGACACGCTGCAGAATTCTATATGAGAAACACTTATCCAAAGAAAAATGGAAAACACTTGTCACAATAGATGAAGCATGAGTGTATTTAAATGATTGTAACAAAAAAAGAGCCATTTATTATCATAAAAGGGGAGAAAAAAATTTAAGTACATGGTTCAAAGAATCGAAAGAAAGTTTTCCTAAGGGATTCATGATGGTTGCTGGTTTTTCTTATAATGGCAAGTTAAAAATAAAGAGAGTGCAAAAAAATGTTAAGATTAACTCCAAATACAATCAGGACCATATTTTATCGCCCATTTTTCTGAATGAAATACCATCGCTTTACCCACAGTGCCATCCATCTGTGAGACTCCATCGGGACAAAGCTAGCAGTAACACATCAAAATCCACTGTAAATTTCCTAAACGAAATGGAACAAAAAACTGGTATCAAAGCCATACTCTTCACTGATATCCCTACTAAATCTCCCGATATGTCACCTATGGATTTTTGTGCTTTCGGACTTTTAAAAACTGCATTATCCAAACGTTGTCCCAAAACCCTAACAGGACTCTGGAAAGCTGTTCGGGAGGAATGAGATAGAATACCTCTTCTGACACTTCTAAAGGCTTTATTATCCTGGAAATTGCGGTGTCGAAAGATAGTTGAGAATAGAAGATGTCAAATAGAACATTTAAAACAGAAGAATTTTATGTAATTTAGTTTTGTGAATACAATGTACATCGTCTAAAAAATGTAGGCATTTTAACTAGTAACATACTCGAGAGTTTTATAACTGATATATAATTAGGTCGTTTTGAATTGTTTATCGGAAGGCCTGTAGGTACTAGTCAATAAGTAGCATTCGGAGCACATATAAGTAGTAGATAAATATGTTTACAAGTTGAATAAATCAAATGATCAGGAAGAGGCTTTCTTCAAAGCTAATAGGAATTCAGTAGCCAGATGTATAGAAAGCAACGTAAAATATATCCAGATGGAACACTTCCAAGATTGTAATTCTTTAAACTTCTAAACTAAACTGTAGTATAAGAGTAGAGAGATAATAAGATGTTTAGAAGTTCTGATATAAACGCAAAAATTCTTCAAGTCTTATTATTGCAGTTGTAGATGATTCAAAGAAGATTTTAACAAAATTGTACCCCTTCCAAGCACAATATATATTTCAAATTTTCCGGGCTAAATGTTTAACAAATGAGACAGATGATAATTTAAACTCACATCTACTAAAACACTTTAAAAGTTCGACACAAAAAGCAGAATCATACATGCAAGAAATTGAGTTAAATATTGTTAAATATTGTTACGAATTTCACATTTATTTGGCTATTTATTTAGAATTGTAATTAGATTTGCTTCATGTTGCCTTAGCAACGCAGACGATTTTTGAAGAGAAAGCTACGTCGAAAAAAAAAATAGCAATAAAAATAAAAGAGCGCGCGCATTTAATGATTAATAAATAAATATCTCGTAATTACTGTTGCCATCCAGAAAAATCTAGAAAAATCGTGGTTGTTCTACCGATAATTAAAAGCTTATAAAAGCCGAGGTGAAACACCTCATCTTAGTACCTTCGACCGTGTATGGCTGGATGCCCTTATATACAAATTACACTGTCTGGGTCTCCCAGGCTACATCATTAACATAATTAAATCCTACCTGACCGGTAGACACTTTGTCGTTCACGTATTAGGCACACATTCAACAGCCAGACCCATAAAAGCTGGAGTCCCCCAGGGGTCTCTTTTGGGCCCCACATTATTCAACATATACGTGAACGACATCCCCACCACACCTGACACGACACTCGCAATGTATGCTGATGACACTGCGATCCTCACACAAAGTGCATTTATTGGTTCAGCAATTCAACGATTACAAAACCACTTACAATTACTAGAGACTTGGCTAGTGAAGTGGAAAATCAAGATAAACGTTGATAAAACGGCAGCCATCCTGTTCACCAAAAAAGTGAAAACTCCTAAAAATTTACAGTTATATGGAGAGACCATCCCCTGGGCCAAGCAAGTCCCTTATCTTGGGGTGATCCTCAACAAAAGGTTATCATGGAACCCACACATTACAAGTAGTCTTAAAAAGTTTCGAGTACGTCAAAAAATACTTTACCCCTTAATTTCTCGAAACTCCGTTCTATCTATAGATAATAAGTTACTTATTTATAAATCCTTGTTGCGTTCTATTATTTGTTATGCTTGCCCTGTGTGGGCGTACTCTTGTAAGTCTATTCGCAAAAAACTACAAACAGCGCAGAACAGTGTTCTACGCCAAATAGTATGTGCCCCATGGTACATTAGAAATCAGCGCTTGCATGACGAACTTAAAATTGAATATATTAAAAGTTATTGTTGCCGTCTGGCACGTAAGTTTTTTGAAGGTCTGGGGGATCTTAACAATCCCACCATGACCATTTATGACTATGATGTCAATGATATTGTCAATGTTAGACGCCCTCGGGCTATCTTAAATGTTAATCTTGACTAATGCCTATTACTCTGTTGTAATGACTTGTACGACAATTCTGTTGCATTATTGTATTTTGTATTTATCAAGTGTTATTTGCATTGTATTCCTCTCCTGTTCTATATTTTTATACATTTAATCGGATTGAGTGCACCTCTGTATTCGCATGTTACCTAACATCATGATTTTTTTTTCTTTACGCATATAATTAGTGTGTCACCAGCTCAGCGGCCTTCTCTTTCTAAACAGGCATTTTCGGTTTTTTCGTGGGATTTTGAATGGCTTTATTTACTTTTAAATTTTACTTTTCATAGGGCAAGTTATTGATAATAGCCCCGCCTTCCTTTTGTTTTTACTTACTTTAATTAGTACCTTTCATATATATAATTATATATTTTAAAAAAAATCTATTATTACTTATTTTTAAGTTATTTTGTACTTGCCAATTTATTAGAATCATACTTATGCATTCGATGAGGGGTAGGGTCCTTTGACCCATGCACCCTGGTTTTCGAACCACTCTCCTCGCCATTCTCATCTCAGTTAGTGGGTTAGTTGTTGTTGTTGCTGTTATACTTGTAGCTGTAAAAAGCGAACTGCTGTTTGTTTACTTAATGCTGTATTGATTGTAGCGATTTCGCTGTGAGATAGAACTATTTTATCTGTTTTGAACTGAGTTTTTGCTAAACGTTTGAGATATTGTGATATTGTGCGAAGATCTGTGAAGAAATATTTCAGCATTTTAATTTATTTCTTGTGGAAAGAATAAATTTTTGTTAACTTTTTAACGACTTGTGCATTCAATATATAACGAACCCGTACGCACGTAACAATATTTGGTGTCAGAAGTGGGATATTTTGAATGCCATTAACTAGAGCAATGGAAGAACAATTAAGGCAATTTATGGCAGCCTTTGCTGCATTTAAAGATGAGATGAAAGATTCTGTTAAAGAAGAGATGAAATCCGTTAAAGAAAAGATGGAAGCTTGTCAAGAAGAGATGAAAGCTGGTCAAGAATCTGTTAAAGACGAAATGAAGGCTGTTCAAGAATCTGTAAAAGATGAAATGAAGGCTGTTAAGGCAGAAATGAAAGTTGGTCAAGAGGAAATAAAAAGGGAAATCACCTGCATAATAGAAAACAAATTTGAAGGTATAGAAAACAGAATTGACACGGTTGAAAACAGAGTTGGAGAAATTGAAGAAAGAGTTTCTGCCGTTCAACACCAAATCGAACAACAAATTGAGGACAAAGTTTCTGCAGTTGCGAAAGAAGTTGATACTTTAAAGAAATTCGTAGCGACGGCAGGAAGCAATTCGGATAGTTTTAAATTTCTACCCATGAGTGCTCGTCCTTCTCTGAAGCTATCGACATATGATGGGAAGACCTCCTGGCAAGTGTATAAGACACAATTTTCTATAGTTGCGGAAGCAAATGGATGGGATTCCCAAGCTAAGGCCTGTCACCTTGCGGCTTCTCTGAGAGCAGACGCAGCGGACATCCTCCAAACTCTTCCCGAAAACAAAAGGCTAGATTTCGAAGCTCTGTCCGGTGCTTTAGAGCTGCGTTTTGGAGAGAAGTGTTTAAAAGATTACAGCAGGCTGCAGTTAAAATCCCGTCAACAGAAGCCTACGGAAACACTTCAGGAGCTCGCCACGGATGTTGAAAGGCTGTCCCACCTCGCCTTTTCGGAGTGCCCGACAGAAACAAGAGAAATCCTGTCCCTGCAATACTTCATCGACGGCATCCGGGATCCTGAAATACAGAAAGCACTGCGAATGGCTGATGTAAAGGACTTAAAAAGTGCTCTGGTGTATGCCATGAAATTCGAGGCAGCACAGCAAGCCACTCGTAGAGACCGCCACCCAATCAGAGCTGCTCACATACAAGAACCAGTGGATCCAATGACTGCTCGCCTAGACGATTTAACCAGAAAGGTGAATGCTTTGACACGGAATACTGGTGACAAGAAACCGTTCGTAAAGTGCTGGAACTGCGGAGCTGAAGGGCACATTCGAAGAAACTGCAGAACACCCCAGGGCACGGATGTTAAGACCGCGCCTCTCAAGAAGGAGGGAAACTAATTCGTGGCCATCTCGCGGGGCGGAGGTTGCCAGATAATGAAAAGCCCCAGTTTAAAGCGCTTCAGATTTCTGCAGTGAGTGGCGGCAATAACGGAATTTTCATCATGGGACAAATCAATGGAATTCCTTGTAACATGACGATCGACACGGGAGCCAATGTTACCATCATTCGAAAAGATTTGGCTCAACAACTCGAAGGTAAACTTATCTGGACGCCGCCCTGCGTTACCCTCCAGACTGTGTCCGGCGAGAAGATCAATATAGAAGGGAAATTAAACGTTAACATCACCTTTGGAAGTGCCGCTTACCATCACACGGCATATGTAGCAGAAATTACAGACCCTTGCATACTCGGATTGGACTTTTTAAGGAAATACAATTTTTCCTTGGACTTTAAAAATAACGAACTGCATTCTGCCTCTGAGGACATAACTTTATTCGGGATTAATGATGAAGGAGTGAAATCTATCCACAAAATCATAGCTCAAGACGATATCACAATACCGGCAAGAACAGAAATTTTACTTCCTGGATCCATAGCCGAAAATAGAAATTTCCGCTACGGCGTCATGGAATATCCCAAGAAATGTAATAGCCCTAAAGGAGTATTAATAGCCTCAGCACTCGTCGACCTATCGGGGACCGTTATCCCGGTGAGAGTTGCCAATGTAACTGATAAGGCGAGAGTTATTAAGAAAGGTGAAGTGGTTGCAGAATGTACTCCAGTAACCAGCGTTGAAAGAAAAAGTAACATCTCAAAAACCGTGTCTTCAGACAACATTATATCGGAGTTATTGCAGAATGCGCAATTAAACGATGAGGAAAAGAATGCTGCCGAGCGTGTCATTAAAGATCTTCAAGATGTTTTCTCCCGCTCGTCTTCTGACGTGGGTCGAACCAGTTTAACTCAGCATAGAATCGATACTGGTGATCATCCACCAATCAAGCAACATCCAAGACGTCTGCCGATTTCGAAACAGGAAGAGGTGCGAACACTTTTAACGGACATGCAAGAAAGCAATGTCATCGAGCCTTCAGCAAGTCCCTGGGCATCTCCCATCGTCCTGGTGAAGAAGAAAGACGGGTCAACTAGATTTTGCGTTGATTATCGCCGGTTGAATGAGGTTACGAAGAAAGACAGTTACCCTCTTCCTAGAATTGACGACATTCTGGATACTCTTTCTGGAAGCAAGTGGTTCTCGACACTTGATTTAAAGAGTGGATATTGGCAGGTAGAAATACATCCTGATGACCGAGAAAAGACGGCATTTACTACAGGACAAGGACTTTGGCAGTTCAAGGTGATGCCGTTTGGACTATGTAATGCGCCGGCTACATTCGAACGTCTAATGGAGACTGTTTTAAAAGGTCTTTCATACGAAGCCTGTCTGATATACCTGGATGACATCATCATCGTCGGGAAGAGTTTCGAAGAACATTTGGAAAATCTTAGAAAGGTGCTTCAGAAACTGAAAGAAGCCAATCTGAAGTTGAGTCCCGCTAAATGCAAATTATTCAGACAGGAAGTGACTTACCTCGGACATGTCATCTCTGCTGAAGGTGTGCGCACGGATCCTGAAAAAGTGTCAGCAGTTAAAGACTGGAGACGTCCCGAAAATGTCCACCAGCTGAGAAGCTTTCTAGGGCTTTGTACCTACTATAGGAGATTCGTGAAGGATTTTTCATCCATCGCAAGACCCCTTCACAAGCTGACAGAGAGCAAGCAAAAGTTCGTGTGGACAAAAGAATGTGAGAATGCATTTAAGAACCTGAAGGAAGCCTTAACATCTGCTCCAATCCTGACGTATCCTCAGCTCGACAGACCATTTATTCTCGACACGGATGCGAGTAATGAAAGTGTCGGCGCTGTTCTGTCCCAAGAAATAGAGGGCCAAGAACGTGTAGTAGCTTACTGGAGCAAGTGCCTATCTAAACCGGAGAGGAATTACTGTGTCACCAGGAAAGAGTTGCTCGCCATAGTCAAAGCCGTAGAACATTTCCATCATTATCTATACGGCAGAAAATTCCTGCTCCGCACAGATCATGCATCATTGGCCTGGCTTTTAAATTTCAAGAATCCTGAGGGTCAGATAGCCAGGTGGATACAGAGACTCCAGGAATATGACATCACTATCCGTCATCGCAAGGGACAGTCGCACGGAAACGCTGACGCCTTGTCTAGAAGACCTTGCCCAGAAAACTGCCGATATTGTTCCAGGGTCGAAGCTAAATACCAACTGGTTAATCCAGTCGCACGGCAAATTACAGCATCAACATTGGCTGATCCAGATCCATGGACTGACAAGGAAATCAGGAAAGACCAGCTACAAGACCGTGATATTAAACCCATAATTGAGTTAATGGAGACCTCAAACAGAAAACCTACTTGGCAGGATATTTCGAGCTATAGTCCCACGACAAAACAATATTGGGCTCTCTGGGACTCACTCCATATTCGAAACGGCGTCTTGTACCGAAAATTCGAATCGGATGATGGAAAAACTTTCCGATGGCAGCTGGTACTCCCAAGATCCCGAATCCCGGACGTCCTTAAAGAACTACATAGCAGCCCTGCAGGAGGTCACTTCGGAATAATGAAGACCTTGCAGAGAGTTCGGGAGCGTTTCTACTGGAATAATGCAAAGGATGACGTGCAAAAGTGGTGCCGAACTTGCGATGCCTGTGCAAGTCGGAAAGGACCGAAGAAACGCAGCCGGGGGAAGCTGCAACGTTACAATGTAGGAGCACCTTTTGAACGTATCGCCTTTGACATCTTAGGACCTCTGCCACGAACTGCTGATGGCAACAAATACATCCTCGTTGCCATTGATTACTTCACCAAGTGGCCTGAAGCGTATCCTATTCCTGATCAAGAGGCTGTCACAGTAGCAGAGATGATGATACAGCACTGGATTTCCAGATTCGGAGTGCCTCTTCAGTTACATTCCGATCAGGGAAGGAATTTTACCTCGGCTGTAGTCAAGGAACTCTGCAAGCTACTCGGCATTGACAAAACCCAAACGACGCCTTTACATCCCCAGTCGGACGGTATGGTAGAGAGGTTTAATCGAACCATCCTCAATAACCTCTCATTAGTGGTTTCCAGAAACCAACAGGACTGGGACAAGAAGTTGCCACTATTTTTACTGGCTTACCGCAGTGCTGTCCACGAGACTACCGGCTATTCCCCATCTCAGATGCTCTTCGGTCGTGACCTTCGTCTGCCATGTGATCTTTTGTTTGGTCGCCCTCCAGATGCGCCTTCATCGCCTGAGGAATACATTCAAGACCTCCAGGCCCGGTTTGAAGTGATGCACAACTTTGCACGAGAGCGAGTCAACTTGGCGACGGAGAAGATGAAGACCCGCTACGACACGAGAGCTACTGGACATCGTTTCAACGAAGGAGACAAGGTGTGGTTATGGAATCCGACTCGTCGAAAAGGACTTTCTCCGAAACTACAATCACCTTGGGATGGTCCTTACACAGTCCTAAACAGGCTGAACGACGTCGTGGTTCGGATCCGTAAGTCATCGAACTCTAAACCTAAAGTCGTTCATTACGACAGGTTAGTTCATTACTATGGCCATAGTACGTAGTGTATATAGTTGTAAATAATAATGTACATAGTATAAGACCATGGTCCTATTTGTATTTAGTATTTGATTTGTATTTGTTAAGTAGTAGTATTTGATAAGTATTTGTGTTTAATAGCATTTGTATTTGATAGTATTTGTACTTAGTATTTGAATTGTATTTCGCGTTGGATAGAATTTAATTTGCTGAAAGTCACTTATTTTAATTATTGTTTATTTTGTTATTATAAAGTAATGTTTATTATAGCACTGATGCTTTAGTTGTAAGTTTGGCTTCCTGTCCAGGGATTGTACTGCCCGGGACGTGCAGTCCTTGGGAAGGGGGCAATGTTACGAATTTCACATTTATTTGGCTATTTATTTAGAATTGTAATTAGATTTGCTTCATGTTGCCTTAGCAACGCAGACGATTTTTGAAGAGAAAGCTACGTCGAAAAAAAAAAAAAAAATAAAAATAAAAGAGCGCGTGCATTTAATGCTTAATAAATAAATATCTCGTAATTACTGTTGCCATCCAGAAAAATCTAGAAAAATCGTGATTGTTCTACTGATAATTAAAAAGCTTATAAAAGCCGAGGTGAAACACCTCATCTCAGTTAGTTAGTTAGTTGTTGTTGTTGCTGTTATACTTGTAGCTGTAAAAAGCGAACTGCTGTTTGTTTACTTAATGCTGTATTGATTGTAGCGATTTCGCTGTGAGATAGAACTATTTTATCTGTTTTGAACTGAGTTTTTGCTAAACGTTTGAGATATTGTGATATTGGGCGAAGATCTGTGAAGAAATATTTCAGCATTTTAATTTATTTCTTGTGGAAAGAATAAATTTTTGTAAACTTTTTAACGACTTGTGCATTCAATATATAACGAACCCGTACGCACGTAAGAATATGCATGTGTAAATTTTAGAAGAAGAATACAGCAGAACCAAACTCAAGTTTATATAAAACTGCTAGAATAATTGGACAAGAAAATTTCAGAATTGCGTGCATTCTCATGCTGGTTATGATTATCCAAATACTGAAACAGATCAATTGCTTTTTTAATGCCGTTTCTTAGAAATGTTTGGCATTAAAATATGTATACTATATCATCCCTTTCACCAGTACAAGAATAAAAAAAAATGAAAAACAAAATGGCAAATTTCTAGACTCTGAATGCAAAAAGTTAGTATCAGAGAAGATTTTTATAGCCATTTATTTGTTCTCTACTGAAAATTTTCTTTCGATTTAATTAATTAAATAGAATTAAAGTTTTAATTTCTTTCACAGTTCTTACTCCAAATCGAATTTACTTTTTTCGAAATTTTTAAATGAATTATTAGTTGCGCACAAACTTCAGCTGTAGATCTCGTTTTGAAAAGCTAACGAATTCTACGAAGTTACAAAAATTAATAAGCCTTCTCCGAAATCAAGTATGAATAATAGAATTAAACTAATAAATATTTAACTTTAAATTTTCATTTTTTTTTTTGCCAGTTTTCCCCTCCACCTCAAGTAGTAAGATTTTCCTTTCAAAGAATATGCTAATCTTAATACTATTAACAGAAACAGGGTTTTGAAATGGATTTTACGAAGGATCCGTTAAAAATTGCCTACAATAATATGTATAGAAGCAAAATACATATTTCCTACATTCTCATTTTGGAATTAAAACTAATGTTTAAAATATTACCCTTAATCTAGAAGTTTTAACATAAGTTCCATTTGATGTCAGAATCACAGCGATTAAATAATCAGTAAAATCTATCACGTCTTTAATCACGTAGAACGTTTTAATGAGGTATTTTTAACTCGGTTTCTCTTCGGAATTCGGCTTTTAATTCGGTTTGGTTTTAAAACGGCTATTTAAAATTTAATCACACACAAAATCCATTGAAGAAAATTATGATTACCTAATTAAGATTATCTATTACGATTACCCAATTAAAATTATGAGTATTTAATTTATTTTCAACACCTGAAAGATGTATTTTTCTTCTTAAAACAAGCATAAAATCATATCTGACTGAGATAAAGAAGCTATTGTCAATTCATACGACATAAGACCTTTCACTTATCTTCCAAATCATGGCTACATTGAAAACGCTTAGCAATGTAGAAAATGCAGCTATTTGAAAAAAATAAGTTGAATTAATTTCGAAACAAAAGTTTTCATTTTAAAACAAGGGAGGGGGATTTTTGAACGGTTTCAGATTTTAACGGTCGCCCAAAAGGGTTTGTTTTTTATGCTCTCACTTAACTCATAGTCTATCGGCCTGCTGTTACATTTACTCCTATAACCCATTTTTTTCGCGTTTTTATCTTAGTTTTTAGTTAGCTTATTATTAAGCATCATTTTCCTCGCACTTACGCCATAAACAATTCAACAGAAAAATTACAAAAATTTTAAAAGCAGTATAGCAGTATACGTTTAGAATTCCTCGAAGCCGCGTTAAGTATTTGCATACATTTTTCTGCTTATTTTTTTTCAGTCTTTTCTCAGTTTATCATATCAATGTTCAGCTTTCTTACTAAAATGGCTTTACAAAACGTTTTTCCGTCTTTTTATTATTACCCTCTTGTGTGTTTACTTTACTTAATAAATATCGCGATCTTGGCGCTTAAAATTCGATTCAACAGCAAAATCACAAAATACTTAAACAGCCTACCTTTAGAATTTCCGACAGACACTCTCGCGCGCTGGAGATAAAAATGTTTTATTCTGTACAGTGTTGCCAGTACTCGCTTTGAAATTGTTGAGCTTGTTAATCAAAAATTCGTCAAAGTTTTGCAAAATATGAAATAGATTATAAAACAAATTCGAAATTCAAAATTCGAGTGCAAGACAACATTATTCAGAATTCGATGGCTCTAGGTACCGTTGATGTTTTCACAGTACAAGAAACATGCATACGTTCATGCAAATTCTTCATTATTTAATTTCTTAAATATAATAAGGGGCGGTAGTATTTTGTGGCAGTAAATTAAAAAGTGATATGCCGTTTAACGATTCGAAACAAAATGCCTTTTCAAGACTAGTATCTAATTCCGGACTTAAGAAAAATATTTCCCTTTTAAGATACGAAAATTTGTTCAAGCTTCTAAAACATACCTAATAATCTAAACTATCACTAAGTATTTCATATTGTTTGTTCTAAACATTAATAACTATTGGAATTAATAAGCTGATATCGTATTTAATAATTATATATTGTAGAAAAATATTCCTATGCTGAAAGCTAAAATATTTGTTATGAAAACAGTTACAGCATTAATGTTTTCGTGGTAACAATCCTTCAAACACAGAAATCAAATAAATCATTTTTTCGAATAGTGTCAGCCTTTAAAAAATATCTACTAAATAGGTAAACTGGACGAGTAGATGTTTAACCAGTAACAAATATATTAATTCAATAAATCTAGTAATCTGGTATTCATTCAGATCATGGTGCCTAATGCCAACATTAAATTCTATAATAATTCAGCGGTATGCGAGTGATTTTCATTGCTCAAATAAATTTTAAAATGTTAGTTGCTTCGAAAAGCATAAAAGTAGAAGATAAAATTTTAAATGCGTAAAATATTTATAAATTAAAAAAATTAATATTTTTTTCATGTGCATAAAACTAAGAATATTTTTTTAAATAAAGTTGGTAACTTAAAAATGACTTATGGCTTTAAAAGTGATGATAAGCAAAAGTTAATGTTATTGAATCGAATTAAATATTCGATTAAAGTTAATATTCTTGAATTGAATTAATTATTATTGAATCGAATTTTTATATTACGCAAAAATAATTCGCATTAATTTTACAGAACAAAAATTTTTCTCATTCTTAAAATTCTATCCACAGAAAATCGCCTAATGTAGACCGAAATGCAAATATTATGGTTCATGACAATGTTTACTAATTAAAAATAATTCTTCGTAAAACAGGAAATATAAATTATCTTACCTTTCATGCTTTTCTGAACCACAATCACCTGATAATTACTGTGTTTATATCCAGTACTATTAACTTTTACATGACAGTGCATGCATGTGCAATAATTTCCCGCCAATTACATACTTGCGACTAAGCTGAGCGAAAATTGATGCCGATTCAGCCGCGTCGAATAAATAGTGGAATCAGACAGATGATCCAAACCGTGATGTTGCCAATACAGCAATCGAAATGTTGCTGACAGTGTTACGCTGCTGTGATTGAGACGTAGCCTTTGCAGAGCCTCGACTGCTTCTGCCGCGAATTCGTGCTTCCGCAAACGCATCAGTGACCATCAGATGGCGCTGCTACAGAACAAGTTGAACAGCCGCACCGTGGAACACGGGTTGCGTAATTCCTTTTAACCAACGCAGAATTTTTTTTTTTTTTTCGACTTTTATAGGCATCAGAGAACTGTAATAAATAATTTAAACAATTAAAATGCATATCTTAAAATAATTCAAGCAGCTACATAATTGTCAACTAACAAACATGGCTGTTTGGAAAAGTTGCGTATTTTCAAACTAAGCGAATGCTAGACTAGCTGAGTTCGAATTGGAGAACAAACTAAAAAAGAACTAAGCAAGTTTTTTTTTTTTTTTTTTATTTAAGCTCAAAGGGGGGCAATTTGTCCAGAAGGGCTGTTAATTTCGTTTGGCATTTTGCGTCCCACTATAAAACGGCTTGTAACTTTACTTCACTTTTCTAATTGTTGCCACCAAATATTACAGCCTTGCATTATATTTAAAGAAATTAAACAACAAAGAATCTGCATGAATGTATGTATGTTCCTTGAAATTCTGAAAAAAAAATGTACCTAGAAACATCAAACTTTGAATAACTTAATCCTCCACTCGAATATGAGTATCTGGAAGCACGAATTTGTAATTTTTTTAATTATCCATTTCATATTTTGTAAAACTTTAACGAATTTTTTATTAACAAACTAGACGATTTCACAGCGAGCCATGGCAAAACTGTGCCGAAAAAAAACCATTTTTATCTCCAGAGCTCGAGACTGTATATCGGAGATTTAAGAGATATGCTCTTTTTAAATATTCGTGATAATGCTGTTGAACTGAATTTTATGGTTTAAGTGCGACGAACATGATATTAAATAAATTAAGGTAACACTCGGAATGGTAAAAAAAAAAAAACCTTTGAGCGCAATATAAAATCTGAAAGCTTTCAATTTTTTTGGAGGGAGGGGAGGAATCAGAAAGACAATTAATTAAAGTAATGATGTGTGGAAGCTGATACATTATGCATTAGTAAGTATATTATTTACATATTTAGACTCATATTTATGTACTAATAAAAATGCTTTTATAGTTGAATTTTTAAGTTTTTTTTTTTTGTTTCATAGTTGAAGCACAAAAGAAGCCATTTTCATATTATCACTTTGGAAACTTCCTTGAAAAAAAGTTGGGGGGGGGGTATTAATATATTTTTCAAAAGCAGTTTTTTTAAAAGATACATTTATCTCAAACAAACGCTAGCATTGGGGTTTTATATCCCCATTTACAGAAATTCTTGATTTAGAATCACTTACCACTTTTTATCTTTTCAAAAGAGATATTTACTCACTCAATCTTGCCCCATCAGCGGCTGAGCGGTAAAGTAGTTGAATACTCGTAGTTTCAAACCTGCAAATTCGATTCCAGACGAACGGGATGACTGCACGTGCATTTTCGTGGTTTTTCTCTTCTGTAACGTATATATGAGTCAGTTTGCCTTAGAAAGTCCTCCCCTTAGGCAGATAGCCCTCGTGTGCTTTGCTATAATTTAATAAACCAAACTCATTCAATGTTTCTGAAATGGTCTGCATACTGAATTAAATGTTCAAATTAATATACATAGTGGCACTACGGGAGGAATTATATCTAGTTTCCTTCTTAACTTAGTCATAAAGCTAAATATTTTATATAAATGCAGCAACTATGGAGAAAAAGACTCTTTCTCGCCGAATCTCACAACTAGACCTGAGTAAGAGAACTGATAAAAGACTCTAAAACTTCATGATGTCTGAAATACTTGGTCTGAAGAACATTATTAAATATATTTGAAACTTAAACAAACAGTTTACAAAAATTATTAATTTTATGTAATGTTATTCTTGCACTTTCCATTTTTCATTAGCTTTAGTTTCTTCCGCAATAATCTGTTCTGAATAATTGTCTGATTTGGTTTTTCTTCCTGTAAAAAGATTTTAATTTAGCTTCTAATAAAAGTTTAATTTGTTCCCTTTATACACTCTTAGACAAAAAAAAACAAAAAACAAAAAAAAAAAAAAAAAAAACGAAGCACCACGAAGCACCGAGAAGACATAAAGCAAATTGGACACAAATTGATATGCATACAGGTTTCGACGGAAAATGCAAAATTTTACATTTTGGCTGCCAATGAATGAACGCTTGTCGCTACAGCGCATCTGATCTGCGCAACTGACGGGATATTTAAGAGAAAAAATTACGATTCCAGGTCATAAATTCTTCACGAATTTCATTCCGTGTTCTCTAGTAGACAGTAACTATGCCCCGCATATAGGTACGCGAACGATGTGCACAGATGTCAGAATTTGAGAGAGATCGTGTAGTTGGGCTCAAAGAAGCCGGTTGGTCTTATCGACCAATAGCACGACATTTGAGCAGGAGCGATGCCACTGTTAGACGATGTTGACAAGAATGTGTGAACTACGGCCGCACACAGCGTCAAGAAGAAAGCGGTAGGCCTAGAGAAACGACATAACGTGAAGACCGAGCAATCGTCAGAGCGGCACTCGCAGCCCCAGATGCATCATGATCATCGATTGTACGTGCAACTAGTGCTTCAGTGACCGCAAGGACCATTCATAGACGACTGACAGAAAAGGGGGCTGAGGTCACGGCGTCCCTTCCGCCGACTACCATTGACCTCTGTACAACGTCAAGCCCGTTTGAAGTGGTGTCGGGCTCATTCGCACTGGAATAGTACTCGAGTACAATAATCTTCAATGATGAGTCCCGCTTTGAACTGAGCCCCGATGACCAGCGAAGGCGAGTCTGGCCCCGAACAGCGGTGTGATACCAACCTGACTGTCTTCCGGTAGACAGGCCGAGAAACAGGGGTCATGGTCTGGGGTGCCATTTCATTTCATAGTAGGACCCTTTTGGTTGTCATCCGTCGCAACCTTACAGCACAGGGGTACGTCGACGAAGTTCTAAGGCCCGTTGTGTTGCCCTTCATGTCACACCAGCCTGGGCTTACATTTCAGCAAGAAAATGCCCTCCCCCACACTGCACATGTTTCCACTGCTTGCCTTAGTGCTTGCCGAACATTACCTTGGCCAGCAAGGTCGCCAGATCTCTCTATTATTGATCGCGTTTGGAGCGTTATGGAGAGGTCCCACCAACCAGCTCGGGATGTTGACGATCTAACGCGCCAGATGAAAAGAATTTGGCACGATATCCCTCAGGAGGACATCCGCAACCTCTATCAATCGATACCAAGCCGAATAACTGCTTGCATAAGGGCCAGAGGTGAACAAACGCGTTACTAACTTTTCACTTTGTGAAGCCCTATCACTTCAATAAATCATCCAATTTTTCTCAAACTGTAATCATTTGTTTTTCTGTACATGTACATCACTTCTACCGATTTTCGTCCCATTCGGAAAACTCCTTCTTGGTCCGTCGCTTTTTTTGTCTAAGCATGTATTTCGAAAAGCATCATTCCGATATGGATGCTATAGAGTTTCCACTGCAGATTTTTTTCTTTTATTTGAGATATATCTGTCACATCACAAATACAGAATCGTCAGATACTTTTGAAAATGGCGCTAGTATCCATAATAGCCAGAGTTAATTTAACATGTATTCGTATGGTTGAAAATTTATTAAATTCAGTTTTGCTTTCCAATGACGCATTTCAAATTCTGTCTGCACTTCGTGAGGTAATGGGGAAGTTCCAATGAAAAAGAAATACGCCAGTATAAAATTTAAAACTGGGCGAGGAAGCAATTTATTTTGGCGTAAATGTTTTACGAAACTGTATCGATTTCGAGGATGATCAGACACAGATCCTTTTTCTTTGAGAGAAAAAAAAAATCAACATTGTTTTAAACCAAAAGAGACGGTAATCTGGAATGGGCTATTAGTCTCAAAACGGCATTTTGCGTCGAAACAATTAAACTTTTCGGATTGTTGCCACCAAATATTATCCCCCCCGTATTATTTTAAAGAGCCATCAAATTGTGAGTAATGTAGTCCTCCACCCAGATATGGGCACCTGGAAACTCGATTTCTGAATTTCGAATCTCTTTTATTATCTATTTCATATTTTCTAAAATCTTAACGAATTCATGGTTAACAAACTGAACAGTTTCAAAGCGAGCAGTGGCAACACCGTACGGAATAAAACGTTTTATGTCCAGCTCACGAGACCGTCTTGAAGATATTCTGTTTCTAAGTACTTTGTGATTTTGCTGTTGAATGGAATTTTTAGTGGCGTAAGCGTCAAGAACAGGATATTTAATAGATAAAGTAAACCCACAAAAAGTTAATAATAATAAGACAAAAGAAGAGTTTTGTAAAGCCATTTTAATAAGAAAACTGAACATTGATATGATGAACTGAGAAAAGACTGGAAGACAAAAAAAACAGAAAAATATTTGGCAATTCTTAACGTATTCTGCTATGTTGCTTTTAAAATTTTTGTAATTCTGCTGCTGAATTGTTTATGGCCTAAGTGCGAGAAAATGATGCTTAAGAATGAAACTTAATAGAGAAAAAAAAAAGTGGTTAGTAAGTCAGTAAGAGTGAGTAACTGCGAACTCAAAAAGGGCGTGAAAAACCTTAACAAACCCTTTTGAATAACAGTTATAATCCAAAACCTTTTTTTTTCCCTCTTTTTTTTTTTTTGTGTGTGTGTGTGTGTGTTTGCGTGTGTGTGCGTGTGCGTGCGTGCGGATGCAGTAGCTTCTACGTCGACGATACGTCACATTCTTCGTGAGTCTGTCCAGGAAGACCCTTCGGGCAACTTTAAAGGTTTTGTCAGTGTATTGGACGCCATTTTTTTTCTTTTTTTACTTTTACATACTAAAGAGACATTTTCCGCTTATCGGAATAATATTGTCGATTATTGTCGAAATAGGTTGCCACGTATTAAGAAGTTCGCCAAATGAATTATTCTTGGCTCAAACTGAAAAAAATTGGCCAAGTTAAATTTATGAATTTCTCCGTAAATTTCGAACCAAATTTTACAAAATTTAATATTTAGACATCATTTGAGTCGTAGAATCGAAATATGGAAAGAAATTGCAATGTTATTTCAGAAAAAGTCCGATTTTCTGTCAAAATACCTATGTTAGAATGATGCTATATACGAGGCACGTCCAGAAAGTAAGTTCCGTTTCAATTTATCTCCGCTGCAGCTCTGCGATCGCAGTTCCGCACATGCGCAGTAGACGCTCTGTATCAAGGAGAAGAAACGCGCGCCATTTGGAGATCGCTGTCAGTCACGTACGCTTTGTTGTGCTTGTTTACAATGTCGGTGTTGATTGAAAATCCCGCCGCTTGTGAAATCAGATCTGTGATTCGTTTTCTGAATGCGAGGAAAGTGAAACCTAGTGAAATTTATCGGCAAATTTGCGATGTTTACGGACCAAAAGCGATGAGTGATTCAATGGTGAGAAGATGGGTCCGAAAGTTCAATGACGGACGTAGTGATGCGCACGATGAAGAACGAAGTGGGCGTCCATCTTTGGTTACAGAAGAACTGGTTCACGCGATTGATGACAAGATCCATGAAAACCGAAGGTTTACAATTAGTGCTCTCGCTATGGAATTTCCCCAAATTTCACGATCACTAATGCATGAAATTGTTACCGAAAAACTGAAATTTCGTAAACTTTGCTCACGTTGGGTACCAAAGATTCTTACTGAGCAACACAAAACAAAACGGATGGGTAGTGCACTTCAGTTTTTGACCCGTTATGCTGAAAGCGGTGAAGAATTTCTGACACAGATAGTCACAGGAGATGAAACTTGGGTTTCTTACGACACCCCTGAAAGTAAGCGGCAATCAATGGAATGGAGGCACACTTCATCCCCAGCAAAGGTTAAGCCGAAGCAAATCTTGACACCTCGAAAAATGATGTGCACAGTGTTCTGGGACTGGAAAGGCATCTTACTCATTAATTTCTTACCGCGTGGTCAAACAATCAGAGCAGATGCTTATTGCGAGACACTTCGGAAATTGCGCCGTGCAATTCAGAATAAGCGCCGAGGATTGCTGTCAAAAGGTGTTGTTTTTCTTCACGACAACGCACGACCACACACTGCAAATGTGACGAAAAACCTCCTACAGGGATTTGGCTGGGACGTGTTTGACCATCCTCCGTACAGCCCTGACCTCGCTCCTAGCGACTTTCATCTGTTCTTACATCTTAAGTCTTTCCTTGGCGGTCAACACTTTAACAATGACGACGAGCTGAAAGAAACTGTTTCCAACTGGTTGAAGACACAGGCGGCAAATTTCTATGAAGAAGGTATACAAAAACTTGTGCCACGCTATGACAAATGCCTGCAATATTTCGGCAGTTATGTGGAAAAGTAGTTTAAGAGTTGTTGAATTTTGTGCAATAAATAACTTTTCTGTAGCTGTACACAATTTACTTTTATTACCAAACGGAACTTACTTTCTGGACGTACATTGTATAAATCTAATATACAGGGTGTTTATAAAGTCTCGGACCCATTTTGACGTTTAATAACTCATAAAATAATGAAGATACAAGCAAACTTATGGCATTTATTGATGGAATAACTTATATATTTTCCTTTTCAGATTTGAATATCTTTACTTTTGTCAATATCGTCTGCGCGTGTGGTTCATTTCAGATAATTTCATTTTCCAGTCTAAATATCTATAAATCTATTTTCTAAATATCGTCTGTTTTTAATTGCATTTTTCTCTCTTTTGATGTTGAGCGTGTCAGAGAGACATCTTTACATAATTCTAGAAGATCTGTGAGATCAGCGGGAAGAGAATTGGATATGCCAAATTAATGCACGACGAGTCATTGGGCCTTTCTTTTTTACAGAAAAGACGGTCTCATCAGTCGTATACTTAGACATGTTGGAAAACTTCGTATTTCCACATCTAGAGGAGCTTCAGCCACATGTCTTTTTGCAACAAGATGGTGCACCACCTGATTGGGGTATCATCGTTCGTAGTTCTTTGAATGACCATTTTACAGGGAGATGGATTGGGCGAGAAGGTCCAATTCCTTGGCCACCCAGATCACTTGATATAACGCCGCCGGACTTTTTCCTTTGGGAATTTGTAAAGGAGGAGGGTGTCGAACATGGATGACCTAAAAGCCAGAATGACAACCGCAATAGCCTTTGTGGATGCCGACATGCTTGCCGGTACCTGGCGTGAAATTGAATATCGACTCGATATTCTCCGTGCGACGAAGGGGGCACACGTGGAAGTTCATTGACAAGGGTCATGAAACTTTTTGAGTCTATCTAACCATTTATGTTATTAATTTTAATCTATCTTTATTATTTTATGAGTTATTAAACATCAAAATGGGTCCGTTACTTTATAAACACCCTGTATAGCCTAAGTCGCGCTTTCGAGACATGAAAAACACAATCTGAATTTCGTCAATCTGCCCAGTAGAGCGGAAGATATAGAACTGTCCCCCCCTTTTTTTTGCGCAGTGTACTTTTACGCAGAATCGGATGGCTCTCGGTACCGTTGTTTTATCACATTTGGAGAATACATTTATGCAGATTCTTCATTATTTTTAATTTCTTTAAATATAATACAGAGCTGCATGATTTAGTGGCAACAGTTTTGAAAAGTGATATAACGCTTTTAGTGATTTGACGCCAAATCGCGAAACCAAAACAATAGTCCTTGAGGGACAAAGCCCGTTTGGACTAAAAATTAATAAAATCTGAAAGCTTTCAGATTTTATATTACGCCCAAACGAGCGTTTATTTAATTTACAAACACATAAACGCTTCGATAGCATTTGGGCTAATGCCATTTTGGCCTAAAATATTTCAAAGCAGCATATCTTAAGAATTTCTGAAAGACAGTCCCTCGCGAATTGGATATAAAAATGCTTTATTCCCTACAATGTTGCCATTGCTTGCTTTGAAATTGTTGAGTTTTTTAATCAAAAATTTGTTAAAGTTTTACAAAATATGAAATAAATTGGAGAAATCCAAATTTGGACTTTTCAGGTGCCTATGTTCGGGTGGAGGATTATGTTATTCAAAATATGATCACTCTGTATACCGTTGTTTTTTCACAATGGGAAAAACATATATACATTTACGCAGATTCTTCATTATTTAATTTCTTTAAATGTAATACAGGGCGATAAGGTTTGTGGCAACAATTTGAAAAGTGCTACAGCCGTTTGTAGTGAATCAACGAAAATCGCAAAACGAAAGCAATAGTCCTGCAGGGACAAAGCCCCTTTGGACTATAAATATAATTGTGAATGTGGAAAAGAATATACATATATTCATAAACAAAAACATTTAAGGTGTAAATATTACGTTAAAAGATCGAATTTTAATATATACGAGCCAGCCTTTCTTAGAAAGTCCTCCACAAAGGCATCCCTTTCCTTAGACGAGATAACCCTTGAAGCTTTCCCGTCATTTAGTAAACCAAACCAATCCATCGGTACTTAAATGTTTTTAAATTGTACTATTTAATGGAGTTGATGGAAAAAGTAATAATATGAGTAATATGTGCATAGCAAAGGGCAACTTTTAAATTTCTGAAATTATTTTACAAGACTTTTAATAAATTCTAATATAACAGCATATGTAACAGAAATAATAATATTGTGAGAATAAATATACCAGTAATAATCCTTTATTTATATTACTAATGATTAGAATGCAGGTCGACAAATATACATTGTACTTAAGAATTTTAAGGAGTGTAGTGAAAATGCGCTACACAGGATAATGCATTTTAAAATAAAAAAAAGCTAATGTGTATACCACATGACTTCCTTGTAAGGAATATTAAATTATACATATTTTTCCTGCCTTTCATTTAAACGTATTTCCTCGAATTTTATTAGATATATATTTCTCATTTAATTAATACAGTTCTCACTTCGTGATTTAGAGAGGGCTAAGAAATGTCCCCCCTTTCAACAACTGACAAAACAGAATATTTTTCATGTCTTTCTAATGGTCCAAAAAATCAGATCATGTGATATTATCCCTAGATGTGGTAGTAACATTTTATTTGACCTCTTTTGACTGCATTATCAGAAACGCTTTGTCTATTTCATGTTCTTGCGTCATGACTGATTTATATTCCTGCTATTTTACATTAATGTAAATATTATCTCCTTTGTTAATACTTATTTTTAATAACTATGTTAAAATCGTAAACTACATTCATCTGTCTTCCTCAAAAAACACATCTTTAGCAGCTCCAGCTTTATACATAGAAATTTATATAGCAAATAAAATACTGCAAAATGCTGTTGGTCTTTTTAAGGAGGTTTAAATATAAAGAGCAATCTGAAGAAACACACCTGAAAGTAAATCTGATTGATGGTGTTTAAAGCTCGATAAATAAGCTTAAAACCTGGTTCAGTAGACACTGTTAGGAAAAATCTAAGAGCTTGAAGAATTCCTAAAACATATTTCAAATCTCCAAAGCCTGATGTGTTCTTATGAAACGAAAAAGAGCAGATGGGGATCTATAAATTTTTAAAAAGGTTTACGAACATGCTGTATATCATTCTTTTAAAATTATTGAACGCTTTTACATGAAAAAATTCCTCAACAGACAAAATACTCTTTAATATTTAAAATATTATTCCTTTGTGAGTAACTCCTAGAAGACGTATTAGGTGTTTCTTAAGTTTAAAATCTAATTATTCCTTTAACTTCACATTGGAAAGAATATTTTTAAAGATAGTAAACAGTTATTAAAAGTTAAATTTTGTTATTATATAAAGAGTAATTTGTAAATAGGTAAAATAATCGAATAAGATGGCGAACAAACATTAATTTAGAAGTGAAACAACAAAAATCAGCGTTATATCTGCAAATTTTCATAGGACTGGTTTATACGGTTTTACCGAATCATCCTCAGCTGCCAAAGGGCAAATGAACCAGATAAGATACAGTGATAAGCATACAAAACTAAGTGTAACTTACTTTAGAATATGGCAGGTTTAAACTGTTAAGCTTCATTTATACATAAATTTATATTTTCTAGGATTGAAGAATTTTCTTTCGAGATTTGCCATAAATTAAAAATTACTAAATAAGCTACAGGGGATTAAAAATACGTAAATTCAATATTGCATGAAATAAATCTAGTTTTTCTGCTGTCCCCCATACCTTTACCTATACCTACCAATCTGGTGTACGTTGCTGTTGTTGTTACTTATGCTCACTTGTCTAAAAATAGCATCAGCCCAAGCCCAGGAAATTTCTCGCGGCAAGAAGCACAAATTTACGCCTGTCTTTGGCAACAGTCTTGAGCACCTTACAGGTGAGAGTGCGATTTAGCTCAGTTCCGTCCCCAATTTTGATGGAGAGCACTCCGAGGGAGACAGGTCCGAGGGTCTCCCACCCCTCTTTTCCTACCATTAACCTCTTGAGAGGGCTTTCGGCTCGCCGCATATTTAGAGTCCAGCTTTCTTAACCGACACTATACATTTACTAACATCCATGCCTTCTCCGAACCTTTTAGTTTGGGTCCGAACTATGCCAGGCGCTACTGTAGAGTCATTAGATTATATCGATGCAGATATGTGAAAAATATGCAGTGCCTGCGCCGGGACGCGAACCCTGGACCTCTCGCAGCGTTGAGTATGCTTCCAGTTGCACAACGAAGGTATGACGAAAGGAGGGAGAAAATAGCTTGTACGCTATAAGGTATTTCTCCTGCCTTCTTAGCATGCCTTCGTGGTGTAATAGTTAGCACACTCGGTGCGTAATCGAGAGATCCGAGGTTCGAGTTCCGGAGAGAGCATTGCTCATTTTTCATCACTCCTGCTTCGAAAAATCCTAATGTCTCTACAAAGTTCTCTCAAGTTCTGCTGCCGAAATCTTTGTATAATATGTCTTTTCGTTTTTCATTATTTTTATTTGGATCTTAAAATGAACGTACTTAAAATAATAGCGAAGTAACAGGACATTCAATGCTCATGGCTATTAAATTAAATTATGCATTTATAGTTTCTAAATCAAATTTTCTGTCATTTGAAAATTTTTCATTTTTTCAGTTAGTAAATATTAATCAGATTTTTTTTCAATGAAATGTACATTTTAAACTACGGCTACCTGAAAGTTTTTTAAAGTGGTTTTTTACAGCGAATTTAATATGTACGTATAATGTAGAAACATTCTCAAAACTTACATTTTAATTTTGAGAAGATGAAACTAAGCAAATCATTTTATAGCCTAAAAATTATAACAAAATATTAATAATGGTTAAGCTTTTTTTGACAGACGATGAGAAGCTGCCTTTGTGGTGTGTCTTGGAAACATGTAAAATGAGGTTAAAAGCTTCCACTAAAATAATGCAAAATAAAACTAAAAGCAAATTATTTATGCGGCATTGTTTTCGTATATAATCATATCCCAACAAGATAAATGACCGTAAAAAGTTGTTATGCTCCTTGAAAGCACAGACTTTACGTTCATTTATTCATAGAAGGGAATTTAAAAACACAGGCTGTGTTGCAAATGAAATGAGGCGATATTTGGCGATGGGGCTCATTTGGGAATAAAATTACTGAATCTTTTCTTCGAATGCTCATCCGAGAACAAAACTCTTGAGGCTGTTTTGTAATTAGACTCAATCGGCCCTAAGTCTTGGCTGTCTGGATTTTAACTGCTCCCATGCACTTAAAATCCACACTTAAAGGACATTTTATATTCGCAAACATTCATGTCGTCTGCAGGATTTGAAACCGTAACCAACGATATTTGTTCAACCGGCATTGCTAACTGAAATTCCGTCCAAGGTATCGAAAATAGATATGTACATCATTTTGAAAATACTAAAATAGAAAAGAATGTTTGAAATAAAATTCGCAAGTATTTTCCAGAATTGATGTCATAGTAAAGAATTTTTTATTTTTCAATCAATTAATCTATATATATAAAGAAGAATGTCTGTTTGTTTGTCAGCTAATAACTCAGCCAATACTTAGCTATCGTCACGGAACTTTTTACAATTCTTTTCCGGGTCCTGGAAAAGGTCGATGTCCACTTTTTTTCAGAAAAAAGTAGCTAATATCAGAGATATTAATTAAAAACTCGGAAAAACAATCATTTTCGCTCTCATTTTGCAGAGTGGCAACAGTCTCGGAAGCTGGAGATGAAAATCTGCTTTCTTTCGAAAGTTGTTGCCACTGCTCGCTTTTAAATCGTAGAGTTTGTTATGAATTAAATTTCTAAGTTTTACGACGAAATAAAAATAGCATTGTCAAACATTAAATACATTATTCCCGATTCCAAAAATTCGCGAGAAGCCATTTCGACTACTCCCATCTTCGTAGGACTTTAATCGGCCTAAATATTAATTAAAAACCCTGAAAGCTGTAATTTTCGCGCTCATTTTACCAAGTGGCAACAGTGTCGCGCGTTGGAGATAAAAATGCAATGCTTTGTTTCGAAAACTGTTGCTACTGCTCGCTTTCAAACTGTAGAGCCTGTTAATCAAAAATTTGTAAGTTTTACAAAAACTATATATATATATAAAGAAGAATGCCTGTTTGTGTGTTTGTCTGGTTGTCCGCTTTATTGATTTCTGATCAATTATGATCCATTTTTGCCACATTTAATCGACTAAAATTGAATATAGGTGAAATATTGGATGGAACTTGAACTTTCACGACCATTTGATTAGTCACATGTGACATGTAAATAGTACATTCATGTAGATTCTTCATTATTTAATTTGGTTAAATATAATACAGTGCGATAATATTTGGTGGCAACAATTTAAAAAGTGATATGCCGTTTATGTTCAACGCGAAAAGGCCGTATCCAGACTAATATCCCATTTCGGACTAGCGTTCCTTTTGGGCTAAAATTTGCACAAAATTGCAATGAAGCAGTAAATTATAGACAGTAAAAAAATTTAAAAAAAAAATCTGAAAGGTTTCAGATTTTAAATTACGTCCAAAGGGGCGTTTTTTAAACATTTTGTATGTTACTTTTATTTATTGAATATCGTGTTCTTCGCATTTAAACCATAAAATTCAGTTAAAGAACAATATCGCAAAATAATTTTAAACTGAGCATATCTTTAGAATTTCCTACACAGTCTCACGCGTTGCAGATAAAAATGTTTTTTTCTGTACAACGTTGCCATTGCCTGCTTTGAAATCCTCGAGTTTGTTAATCAAAAATTCATTAACGTTTTACAAAATATGAAATCGTTAATAAAACAAATTCCAAATTTCAAATTTGGGCTTCCAGATGCCCATATTCGCAGCAGGATTACGGCATTCAAAATTCGTTGGCTTTAGGTACCGTCGTTTTATCACAATGCGAAAAACATACATACATTTACGGACATTCTTCATTATTTCATTTCTTTAAATATAATACAGGGCTGCAATCTTTTGTTAAAACAGTTTGAAAAGTGATACAGACTTTTAATGTTTCCGACGCAAAATCGCAGAACGAAAACAATAGTCCTTCAGGGACAAAGTGCCTTTGGACTAATAAAAGTAAAATTACACTTCTTAAATAGAAACAAATACATAATGAATTTAAGTGCCTTTTCCATTAAAAATGTCAGATTTTCTTTATGCTATTAGAATATCTCCCGTAGTTATCTATCCAGAAATGATCATAATGAATTAATTACAAATCTCAATACGTAATTATTATCCCCAAATAAGACATAAATCAAAACACGAAAGAAATCCTCACAAAATTAGAATGCAACAATAAATTAAATCACACATAAGAAACATACGAAAAATAATTACACAAAATAAACGGAAACAAATGCGTTTTAAAATTGAATGCTTTCAATAATCTGGAAAGGTTACTTCCACACCCTTTCATTTATGGAGAATCAAATCTCCGAACTGAACAACATAACATAAACCAAGCCTCCAAAAGTCTATATTTACGACGAAATATCCACTTGAGACATTTTAAGACTAGATTGTACTAGATTATTTACGCGGCCAATAAAAGATTCAGC
>KK118902.1:1222102-1270717 GCA_000611955.2 Stegodyphus mimosarum
AGCTGCGAAAAGTACGTTTCTGTGAGTACATTCTTGCCGATCGAAGAGCCTCCGCTTCCATCTGCTATAGGAGATAACACGTCGTGCTCTTTTCTAAAATAATATAATGTAAATCGTCCGATTTTCTCCCTCCTAGAAGCAGCGTATTTGCATACATAAGTTCGTGGAATGGGTCGGATCGTTTGCCAACGCAGCTGATGGAGTTTGTGGATCGAAATCTGATTCTGCTGCATGTGTGGAATAAGTAGCATTCGAAACTATACGGGAAGTGGATGAAAACGACACTTTATTTTTTGCACCGAACGTGAGAAGGAAGACAAACAGTGTGGTTTGCAATTCTAACTTAAAAGGGGATTTGGAGCATCGAAGTAAAAATAATGGAGTATTGGAATTGGTAATCTCAAACCGTCCATTAACTACAAACTGTCTCATAAATTATTCCAAATTCTCAAGAACAGCAGAATCTTGAGAGTTGAATCGCTTTTTAGGTCGAATAAAATTAAGCTTACTATTACTATATTTATACATATATATATCAGTTAAATTATATATATGTACCTATGCATGTATGTGTATGTAATGATTTGGATGCTGGTAGCATACAGATGCATAGTTTTAGACACGGTCGAATTTAATTAGTCCAAAGCAGTATATTACCCAGATGGACTATTTATTTCGCTTTGGCATGTTGCGTCGATTCACTAAAAGCGTTGTTTCACTTTTCAAATTGTTACTACCAAATATTATCGTCATGTATTAAAGAAATTAAATAATGAAGAATCGATATGAATGTATGTATGCTTCTCGCATTCTGATAAAACATAGAGCCATCCAGTTTTGAATATTGAACATTTCCACCCGAATACGGGCATCTGGAAGCCCAAATTTGAAATATGTTTCATTATCGATTTCATATTTTGTAAAACTTCAATGAATTTTTCATTAACAAGCTCGACGATTTCAAAGCGAGCAGTGGCAACGTTGTGAAGAAAAAACATTTTTATCTGAATCACACGAGAGTGTGTATCAGAAATTCTGAAGATATGCCCATTTTAAAATTATTTCGCGATATTGGCACTTGAACTGAATTTTATGGTTTAGGTGCGAAAAACATGATATTTAATAAATAAAGATAAAAAATAAAATGTTAAAAAACGCCTCTTTGGACGTAATTCAAAATTTAAATCCCTTCAGATTTTTCTTTTTCTTTCTTTCTTAGTCCAAAGAGGCTTTGTCCCTAAAGGACTATTGTTTTCGTTTTGCGATTTTGCGACGAAAACATTAAATGTGGGTTCACTTTTCAAACTGCTGCCACCAAATATTGCAGCCCTGCCTTAAAGAAATTCAACAATGAAGAATATGCATAAATGTATGCATATTTCTCGCATTGTGATAAAGCAACGGCATCATCTAGTCATCAAATTTTGAATATTGAATGTTTCCACCCGAATATGGGCATCTGGAAGTCCGAATTTGAAATTTGGAATTTATTTTATTATCGATTTCATACTTTTTAAAACTTTAATGAATTTTTGATTAACAAACGCGAGGATTTCAAAGCGAGCCATGGCAACGTTGTACAGAAAAAAACATTTTTATTTCCAGCGCGCGAAAATGCGTATACGAAATTCTAAAGACATGCTCAGTTTAAAATTATTTTGCGATATTGTTCTTTAACTGAATATTATGGTTTAAATAGGAAGAACATGATATTTAATAAATAAAGATAACACATAAAATGTTAACAAAACGTTCCTTTGGACGTAGTTTAAAATCTGATATATTTCAGGATTTTTTTTTAAATTAGTCCAAAGGGGCTTTGTCTCTGAAAAACTATGCTTTTCGTTTTGGTATTTTGCGTTTATTCACTATAAACGTCCGATTCACTTTTCGAATTGTTGCCACCAAACATTATCGCCCTGCATTATATTTAAAGAAATTAAATAATGAAAAATCTACATAAATGTATATATGCTTCTCGCATTGTGATAAAAGAAAGGTACCTAGAGCCATCAGATTTTGAATTACGCACGTTTCTACCCGAATATGGACATCTGGAAGCCTAAATCTGGAATCTGCAATTTGTTTCATTATCTATTTTGTATTTTGTAAAACTTAACGAATTTTAACAAACTTTTATAAACTCAACGATTTCAAAGCGAGCAATTGCAACGTTGTACAGAAAAAAAAACATTTTTATCTCCAGCGCGCGGAACTGTCTATCAGAAATTCTAAAGATATGCTCATTTAAAAATTATTTTGCTATATTGCTGATGAACTGAATTTTATGGTTTAAGGGCGAAGAAAGCGATATTTAATAAATAAATTTAACACACAAAACGTTAAAGAAAACGCCCCTTTGGACATAATTTAAAATCTGAAACATTTCAGATCTATTTCTTTATTATTCTTGTTGAAAATAATTTTTAGCCAGGGCAGATAAAGTGGCGCAGTAAGCTCGCTTGTTCTAAAAATTTTATATTTTTGAAGAAAGGAGAAGCTGTAGCAAGAGAAGTATAAAGTGAATAATTGTGCGTTTAAGATGCAAGTTGAGTACAAAGTCACTTGAATTTTGGAAGAATTAGTTTCAGTTCCCTTTATCCTGAATGGTCACTCATTTAAGCTTCCAAAATTACTACTGGCTGAAGCTTTATGCTAGTTATCTGCGTCATAAGTTTAAGTAAATATCATACGGCAACAAGTTCGACCGTCTCAAACGCAACTTCGGCTGGCATTCTGCCAAAAATATAAACTCGTCCAAGAGGAGCGTTATTGCTTGCTGAGACGGTAAAGGTCACATGAAAGAAAGAATTTATATGATCGAGAGAAAGAACCTCCCCATCCTTCCACCCTATTTGGAGAATATTTTCAGTCCGAATAGCGCATGCGTGTTTGCGCTCACAGTCGCGGATAAGGCGGTCGAACTATATTAGTTTTGATATGATGCAGATTAGAGAGATTTAGTAAAAGAAGATACTAATTTTAGGATGGAATGGGGCAATACACAAATTAAAAAGACAGTTAAGGGACTATTGCAAATTAAAATTATACTTTATATATTATATATATATAGTACCATTTTGTTTTCGTGTCTGTCATTTATTCCTTTTATAACATGTAGAGACATCAGGTTAATTACAAGCAGGAGAGATGAAAAATATGCATTGCCTTCGCCGGGGATCGAACCACGGACCTCTGAATACCGGCTCAGTGTGCTGACCATTACACCACGAAGGCACGTTAAGAAGGTGGGAGATATACCTTATATACTCCCCTTTTTAAAGGGCGACTAGGGTTTTAGGGGACCTAGTCGCCAAATCCTGGGTGTGGAGAGACATCATCCACAACCCTTTTAGTTCGGGCGCCAGTGCAGAGACATTAGGTTATTTAGTAGCAGGAGACATGAAAAATAGGCATCGCCTTCGCCGGGAATCGAACCACGGACCTCTGAATACCGGCTCAGTGTGCTGACCATTACACCACGAAGGCACGTTAAGAAGGTGGGAGATATACCTTATAAACATAATGCATTAAAGCAGCGTCATTTATTTTCCCAAAATTACATAATTCTTTCATCTTTAAGAAATATTCTTGAGCTGATTCGGTATTTTTTATTTTCGTTTGATTTAACAATTCATGTGAATTAGCAGAATTTATTTCAAACGAGAATTCATCAATCAAAGTTTTTCTCAATTTTGACCATGAATTAATTTCCGGTTCTGTTCGAATAAATAATGCAGCTTTCTAGCCAAGCGATCGTTTGGCAAAAATAAATTTTTGCAAATCAGACAAATTAAATAGTTTAGAAGTATTTTCAAAATGCTCGATCCAAAAAAAACATTTTCATGCGATTCTGCACTAAACTTCGTAATTGTGCTTTCGATATCAGAATAATTAATATTAACATTCTGAATTATAGAATTTCCATTAATAAAATTTTTACAAGCATAATCACACTGTATAGAAGAATTTTTCTTATCGAAAATATTGCGCTGCATTGAAAAATCGCTTGGTATTCTTTCTACTTCAGTTTCCGATTCATCCGAGCTAGACGTAAGGGCGCCATTTATATTTTGAGCTAATGTTTCAATATTGCACAATAAAGATAGAATTCTTTTTGCTAGCTCTGATTTATCGCCTTCGAATGAAATGCTTAGGATATTAGAAATTGTAATTAGCTCATTAAATGAAAAACTTTCTTCTACATGTTTTAATTTCTTTTGAAATTCGTCGCTATCTAAAGCAAAATCAAATCCAGAAAAATTCCTAATTCTCTTTCGATTTGACCGATCTCCATCAGAATCAAAAATAAATCTACGTAAAGTTCTAATCTTATCTGCTTTACAATTCTTCAATGCAACGTAGATTTTTTTAATGTCACTTAAAATCATTTTAAAATATGAAAACAAAATTACATACCTTCAAGCTTCGAATAGTCATTCATTTGGTAATCCAGCTAGTTAATTATGGCGTTCTATATCAGCGTCAATGTAGAAATAAGTAAGTACAATTTATATCTGAAGATATAGCTATGAAAATATTACACAATTTCCAGAATTTTACATGTCAATCTAAAGATCTTAAATCTTTGACAATATTCAAATTTAAAACCCTATTCTAAATGATTACTATTTATATACACAGTCCAGTCACATTAATGTGACCATCTTTCAAAAGCCAGAATAACCACCTTTCGCAGAGCGGACTGCTGCGAGACGTGCAGGAAGAGAGTCACATAGGTCCCTGAAGGTGTTCTCTGGGATGTTGAGCCATGCCGACTATAATGCCGTGGCCAGCTGCGCTAGATTACGCGGTTGAGGATCCATGGCGCGAACAACTCGATCGAGATGGTCTCACAGATGCTCGATTGGGTTTAAGTCAGGTGAGTTTGCTGGCCAGGGGAGGACGGTAAACTCATCCTGGTGCTCTTCGAACCACGCACGTACACTGGCAGCTGTATGGCACCTCGCATTGTCCTGCTGGAAGATGCCATCATCCTGAGGAAAAACAATGCGCATGTAGGGGTGAACATGGTCCGCAAGGACAGATGCGTACTTGTATTGATCCATTGTGCCTTCCACAATGATCAGTGAACCTAGAGAATGCCAGGAAAACATTCCCCAGACCATAATGCTCCCGCCTCCAGCTTGGACCGTTCCGGCAATGGTTGCAGGGTGGTTCCTTTCAGAGGTTTCACGCCTTATACGCCAACGTCCATCTGTCCGATGGAGCATAAAACGCGATTCATCCGAAAACGCAACCTGTCGCCACTCAGTGGACGTCCAGCTGCTGTACTGGCGTGCAAATTCTAGCCTTCGCCGTCGATGAACAGCAGTCAGCATAGGTGCACGAACCAGGCGTCTGCTTCGGAGGCCCAGACGCAGCAATGTTCGCTGAATAGTACTTTGGGAGACACTTTTGGTAGCCCCTTGGTTCATTTTGGTGGTCAGTTGCTCAACGGTAGCCCGTCTATCTGCCCGAACGCATCTCCGCAACCGTCGTTCGCCTCTGTCATCTATGGCCCGTGGTGCACCACATTTGCCACGTCGCTGATTTTGGACAGTCCCATTTTGCCATGCACGGTACACTTTTACCACGGCGGCACGCGAACAGTTCACAAACTCAGCCGTTTCGGAAATGCTTCCACCCTTGGCCCGAAAGCCAATGATCATGCCCTTTTGGAAGTCGGATAAATCGCTTCGTTTCTGCATTACGCCAACGATTGAAATGTTTTCCGAAGCCCTCACACACCCTTTATATACGCTCAACTGCACTGTGCTGCCACCTGCCTTCTGTGATTGGTTATTGAACTCTGACATGGAAAGTACGTGGTGGTCACATTAATGTGACTGGACTGTGTATATTACAAATATATTTGATGCAATTTCATCTTCCAAATTATATAAAAAACAGAAAAGTCACACAGTACATGGTGGGTACTAGAAACTGTTTCCATGAGAAAGCACATTCAGGAGTCAAATATACTGAGAAAAGCATCCAAGAGTATTATTTTATCCCTAAACTCAGACAGAAATGCCTGTTTAGGATTTGAATTTGAACACATAAATTTTAAATACACACAATCGCATAATCCTTCATTTTACACGTCTTGAAAACAACTCTAACGTTAGATGGAATTGCGTTCCTTCGTCCAAGTCAGCGCCATCTGTCGTTCAACATAGGCACCACATATATATGTGATGAAATAATTCAGTTCGCTGCATCTCACGGTAAAGCATGAGATGACATCTGATCACCTTCCTGTTATTGCAACGCTAGGTGTTTCGAAAATGAACTGTGTAAATACTAGGACTGTAACTGATTGGTGTTTATTTGAAAATTTGTTGCAAAATAGAATTGTGCATTTTAGTGATTTAAGTACAGTGACCGGAATTGACTCTGCCATTAATTCGCTCACCTCGCATATTAAAACAGAGGAAACCAGCGATAAAATTCCCATTAACGACAATTTACATCGCTTGCCTAAAAACATCAGAGACATGATGAGACAGCGTAACAGGCTTAGGAAGTCATATCACGTGACTTGGGATCCGTCTACCAAACAAGAATACAACAGGATTAATAAAAGAATTAGCAAGGCCATCAAACTTTATAAAGAAGAATTATGGACAGAAAAAATGCTCAATCTAAGCGTAAAAGATGGTTCCTTCTGGACTTTAATTAAAAATTTGAAGAAAACCTTCTCCACAAACTATCCTCTTCATTATAATAACTCTGTAGCCACATCTAATCAGGAAAAAGCTAATATGTTTGCATCCCATCTCCAAACTCAATTTATGCCCAATGACTGGCCAGTGAATCCTGATTTTGAAAAGGATACACTAATTAAAGTTCGAGACTGGCTCAACGCACCAACAGCCAAAAATATTTGTAAATTAACTACTCCTGCTAAAGTTTCTGATATTATAAGAAGATTACATCCAAAGAAAGCACCGGGAATCGACTGTATCACTAACATTACCTTAAAACATCTCCCGTGTAACTTTATCACCAAAGTTACTAGTATTTTCAATGCATGCATTTCAAACTCTTACTACCCCAACCCCTGGAAAGTTGCAAAGATCATCATGATACCCAAACCGGGAAAAATCAACTTCAAACAGACGGATTTCGTCCAATAAGTCTCCTCCCGAGCCTAAGCAAAGTCTTTGAAAGAATCCTACTGGAAAAAATGAAGTCTTATCTCACCTTACTGCCCCCTGAACAATTTGGGTTCAGAGCTCACCTTTCAACCTCCAAACAACTAGTAAGATTGACTGAATTTATAGGCTCAGCTCGTCACCTTAATCAAAATGTTGCTGTCCTCATGCTGGATGTGGCGAAAGCTTTCGACCGCGTCTGGCATGAGGGTCTCATAGCGAAACTTATCGATTTCAATTTTGAACGTGAGCTCCTGCTAATTATTTTCTCTTTTATCACCAGCAGAAAATTCGTAGTTTCTGTTCACGGTGCCTTCTCTTCAGAACGTCCAATTCACAGTGGAATTCCTCAAGGGAGTGTTTTAGGTCCAATTTTCTATCTTTTCTATGCTGCAGACTTCCCTTCTGTACTCTACAACAATAACTCAATTTTAGCTTGTTACGCAGACGACACTGCTTTGGCGGTGAAATCTGCAAATGTGAATCATGCAGTTAAAAAACTCCAAGACCACATCCCTTTCATAGAAGACTGGTGCAAAAAGTGGAAAGTACAAATTAATGCATCCAAGTCTCAACTTCTCATCATTAGGAAAAAGAAAAATAAAAAGAACCTCAAGAGGCAACTCCTAATGTTTAATGAACCCATACCTGTTGTGAAATATGCTAAGTACTTAGGAGTTACCCTGAATAGTAAAATGACATGGACTAACCACATTAATAATGTGAGAAATAAAGCCATTTATGTAATGAAATGCTTGTATCCTATGTTAGGACGCTTTTCAAAACTTGATCTCGCCAAAAAGAGATTAATCTATCTCTCAACTATACGTCCTATCATGACGTAAGCCTCACCAGCCTGGACTACTGTGACTTAAACAAGCTTCAGGTTGTGCAAAATCGTTTTCTAAGGGTGCTCATTACTTTGTGCGGAACGAAGTATTCCACAGGGACTTAAAAATCGAGCCACTAGATACTTTCTTACGCAAAACAAATGACAAGTTCTTCAGGAAAGCTAAAGACTGTGAACATCTTAATTTATTTAATTTATTTCATTACGAAATCTTAGACGAAGACAGACATCTCCGTCCTTTTGCTGCTTTTGTCCTGAATAGCAATCAGAATTTTCCTACGTAATTGCTATCTATTTCATTTAGCGACTATTGGAACTCTAAGTTCCAAACGAAACACCATTCATCAGAGCCAGCACTTGGGATGGTGGCGTCCCACGTGACCTGTGCACACAGCTATACAGATGTATTTTCATGCAATCAAGCTTTCTTGATACTATGTACATATGTATATAATCTTTATTTAACCTAGCATATTGTTTTTCAACTATTTATTCTGCACTTTATTTTATATTTTTCTTGTATTCTATATATGTTACTTTTTGACGAATACTTCAACACCAATCAGATGCCATCTCAGAGCTCACGTGACTTTGGTCACACCCCTTTCTACATCTCAGCTTCCTGCACCGCCCAGCTCAAGCATTTCCCCACCTGCAGCGCTCTTAGTAGCATCTATATCAAGACAGCCGGAACACAGCACGTAACTACTGCGTGCTAATCGCGGCTTAAAGAGGAACTTGGAAGTTCGCTGCAGTAATTTGATATGAGATCAGTGCTTGGCCAGGCAGGACGTTATGATTTTGCAGTCGCGAGTGTATTAGTTTAGAAGATCACTGAAAATATCACTTAGGTGGTAGAAGATACTGGGAACTTTTAAAGAATCACGAAATCTCTTGATAATCCGAATATATCTTTATTACTTGGTGATTACTGTATTAAATGGCGTATCACAATGGCTAATATCTGCACCCCACAATTTTGATGATGACGCATTACGTTTTTAACAGAAGCAGCCAAGCAAGAGACTTCCTTTAGCTGGTAAGTTGGAGCGTAGTCGGACTGAAGCTGTATTTGTAGTAAATTTTTTACTAATCTGCTTGGCTAAGAACTACATGCAATGCAGAACGTTAAGCTGGCATAATGCAGAATTACTTTCTAGAAATGACGCAGTTTCGAAAAAGTTATTACCACTTTTAGAATAGAGCGAGGGAGGAAAGTGCCCAAACCAAAAGGAGGAATTAAGGGGCTATTGCTAATTTAAAGTATAATTCAGAGTTATTTCAAGTTCATTCTAGTTTTTTGATTTGATTCTACTTTTCGAGTAATTCTTATATTAATTCTGATTTGTATAGATACAATGTGTGACCTCTTATTCACGGTTGCAATTTTTAGTATTGTTGGAGAATGGCCTGGTTTTGATTACAATTTAATTTTACTTTTGACGCTTTAAGTTTATATATATGTGTGTGTGTGTGTGTTTGTGTGTATGTATATATATATAAATATGTGTATGTGTGTGTGTGCAATTTAAAAATATGAATATAGCTTTATAATTTAATTCAGCAGTAGCCTCGTAATTCCTCATTTTTAATTTGGGTATTTCCTTTCTCTAGTCTAAAAACCATAATAACTTTTGTGGGCTGCGTCAGTTCTAGATGAATCTAAGTCACATAGCTTGCGTAACGCTGACGCTTATGACGTAGCTCATTCGGAAATTGAATTCAAAATTAGAATAACTGAAACTTTTCTCTTAACGAGCAACCTAAACCAAAAACTTCTCTTGGTAAGCATCCAAATTGGGATTCAACATTCTACGATCTACGTCATCAGCATTACTATGTCTTTTTCTAGTTTTCATCGCATATATATTCTCACGAAATGCCCAGCTGCGGTAAGATAACTTCTCAGCAAAGCGGGTTTAGGGTTACCAAAAATTTGCAAGGAAAGACAAGTTTGCCAGATTCGGAGTGAAATCGCCCATTTGGCGATATGCCATAGACGGAGCGAGAACATTCTAGAACGAATTCTTACCGGTGTTCCCGAGAACGTTCTGGAAGGCAGGTCAAAAGCTATAAATACCCTGCCTGTAAGCAGTTTACCGTGAAGAGTATCGTGAATGTGTTCAGTAGTAGTGCTTTGAGTTCAGAGATTAGCTTGACAGCGATCGACTGAGTCGGGAGTTGTACTCTAGTGCTTTGTCGTGAAGCTGTCTTCACTGTTATACCCTGATAACCTGTGTTCCTGATTGTTTCAGCGTGTTTATCGTAGCTTTTCGACGACTGTAACGCGTCTTTGGAACTCTCCTGTGTAGTACTGACAAATATATTGTGTTTTGATTCTTCATCAGGTGTTGCCATCAATCACTTTAAATCCATGAACCCGTAGAACGCAACAATACATCTTTAATTTTTCACCTGATTTAAATAGTGTGAAATAATATAGCACATATTTTATAAGAAGCTATAACATTCATTAAAATGAATACATCCGTCTCTTATTTAACTGACCTACAGTAATTGCGGTTAATCAAATTAGCCTGTAGTATTTTTCGAGCAAACAATAGTTCTTATTTGTAAGGTTTTCCAATTACAAAGTATTAACTAATAGCCATTAACTAAATGCAATTAAATGCTGCATACAAGATTTTTGTTCTTCACTTACCTGTGAGTCATTGCTTACAGGTGCTTTCACTCATTAATTTATTACAGCGATAATTTTAGTATTTTCGTATATTTTCCTTTGCATTAGTAAACTTAATGGACTTATTTAATTTAATGAAAATATAATTTTACTCACTGTATTTTTCATATTGAATTACTCAAATAAAAAATATTGTATTACTCAAATGAAAAATATTTTCTTTGTATAATCTGTTACTGAAAAAATAACAGCAAGATTATTTTTTTCACTTTAGGCTCAGACAAACTAAGATTAATTTCTTAAAGTCATAAAAAAGATTTATATTTGATTTTGTAGAGGAAACACTATATGCCATATAAAACTATGTTGTAATTAAATATTATATAGAAGAAACAACCGAATTCTATACCGGACTGGTGAAGAATACGCCGTTAAAAACATGCTTCATTAACAGTGAAAATATTTATACAAATTATCAGTTCTATATATTGTAAAATAAATGCGCTTTTAATTATATGCATATTTCAGTATTTACTTTAATTATATCAGTAACAAATAAAATAAAGATATAAATTATTAAGTTGGCTTATTGTTTTTAAATCTCTCGGCTTATTAATTCGTTAAATATCAAACGCTTTATTACGCTATAAGGTAGTTCTTCCTCCTTCTAGCATGCCTTCGCGGTGCAACGGTAGCACACTTGGAGCTTATTCGAGAGGCCCAGGTCCGAACCCCGGCAAGGGCTTTGCACATTTTTCAGTTAATAGCTTTCTGCTGCCAAAAAAAAACCTAAATGACTCTATACTGGCCCTGGAACTAAAAGGTGGTGAATTATGATTCTTCACCAAGAGTCGCCTTTTAAAATGGGAAGTATATAAGGTATTTCTCCCCCCTCCCTTATAGCATGCCTTCGCGGTGTAATGGTAGCATACTGGGCGGGCATTCGAGAGATCAAAGTTCGACTCCAAAAGAGGGCATTGCATATTTTTCTCATTTTCTGCTTCCAAAAAATCCTAATTACTCTACAAGGTTACTTCTATTAAGTCGAATTGTTGTAAAAGCTGAAACGTCGTAAATGATTGAAACAATATCCTGCATTCTCGCCATTAAACAAAACAAAACAAAACAAAAAGCTGTTTGAGGCTTTCAAATAGCGCCATCTTTGGTTTGCAACTTTGAAGACTCCTACAAAAGCTTCCTTCTACTAAAAAAAACTGTGTGTGTAAAGAAAAGTTCAATTCTTGTAAGAATTGTGACAAAACGTTTTGTGTATATGCATTCTTCAGAGGAAGGGGACAGAAAAGAGGCTCTGGCGATCTCGGGCGTCTGAGCAACTTTCTTTGGAAAGATTCCCCTAAAGACGTTATAGGGACATTACGATACAGAAGAGCCCGCATCTGAATCCCGGAGAACGCATGGATGTAACTGTTCGTCCCTTCATAGGAGGTAACGTTGACCTATCTATTAGTGACCCACCTAAATCGACAATATAGAGACATTAGGTTATTTTGATGCGGAAGACGTGATAAATGAGCAATGCCCTCACCGTGACTCGAATCACGAACCTCTTGAATATGCGCCGAGCTTGTTGACCATTATACCATGAAGGCATGCTAAGAAGGTGGGAGAAATACCTTACATACTCCCCTTCTAAAGGGCGATTGGGGATTAGAGGACCCCATCGTCAAATCCTGGTGGTGGAGAATCATTATGCACCACCTTTCTTAGTTCGGGCGCCACTGTAAGACATTCGGTTTATTTTGATGTAGGAAAGATGAAAAAGGAGCAGTGCCCTAGCCGGAACTCGAACCACGGACGTCTCGAATACGCGTCGAGTGTGCTGTCCACTACACCACGAAGGCATGCTAAGAAGGCAAGAAAAATACCTTATAACGTTTATAACATCAAAACAAAAATTTCTCACTTCCGCAACTTTACATGCATGTTTGGTGTATCAGAAAAAGATGAGCCAAATTCGAATGGGTTAGAATTCTTGTTAGCTAGGATATCTATAATTTAATTTAATTATATTTTCCTTATTTGCCATTCTCTTCCTTCCTTCCGCAGGGAAATATTAGAAAAAGTAAGTACAAATTACGAGCAGGCCATTTATGAATTCCATCCTCCTGTTCATTGATTTGGGCTGTAGTCACGCAACCAGTCGCAAACATATCTGGCTAAATATAAGGGTGTAATCATCAATGTAAATTTTTCAAATGGTGTTCATGATTAATTTCATGATATAAGTAGATGGACTGATGGAAATGATACTCACGAATTGCCCACCTATGATTAAATCTCATTCCTTGCGATGTTTTAGTTAAGAGCGGGGGATGAATACGAAAGATACGTACAGAAGAAAGCGACACAACTTGGGCGAATTCCAAGCAACAGTTTCTAGAATGATTCATTATATTCCATGAAACGTTCAAGTGATTAGAACTTGTTATCATCGAGCATTTATTTTAACCTTAAAAATTTAGTTTGTCATAACACGTCTCGCATAAAAAGCAAGTTTTGTTTTCAGGTACCAGAATTTAGGAAAGTATTCCATCAAAAATAGATTCTACTAGACTGTTATTTAAGATACAGATCAAAATGCTAACTCTTTGAATCCGACTGATCGAACATCTACCACACAGAATGCTAGCTTAGAGATGGCCTTAGTGTAGTTAAATTTAGTTTGGTAAATTAATTGTAGCAAAACATTCGTGGTAAAAGGGAAGGATACTGTTACGAAAGGTCTAGCTGCGGAAGGATAGCTTCCCCATAAAGCAGGTTTAGGTTTGCCAGAAAATTGCAAGGGCAGGCAAGGTTGCCATACTTGGCGAGAATTTGACCATTTGGCGACATTTAGCGACAAAATTGGCGATATGCCATAGACGGATGGAGAACCTTCTGGAACGAATTCTTACCGGTTTGGCCTAGAATGTTCTCGAACGCAAGCCAAAAGCTATATAAACCTGCTGGTACGCGGAGAGTGAGTCAGTTAACAGTCAGTGAGTGAGAATCTAGTAGTGATCCAGTCGGTGTCTTGCAGTCTATCGAGTTGATCGCGAGTTAGTACCTAGTCGAGTTTTATCTTGAATGTATTGAGCTCCGAGAACGACCGAACGGAGTCGGGAGCTGTACTCTGGTGCTCTGCCATGAAGCTGAGTCCACAGTTGTAGCCTGAAGGCTGTATTGCTGATCGTTTCAGCGTGCTTGTCGTAGTTTTTCGACGACTGTAAACGTGCTTTTGCAGCTGACCTGAGTAATACTGGCTAATAAATTGTGTTTTGATATTTCATCAAGTGTAAATCACTCGAAATCCGCAAACCCGAGCAGAACGCAACAATACTGTAGAGAAGGATGTTCGGAAGAAGACTAGATCATATTCGCTTTAATAACATATTCAATTATAGAAACCCTCTACAGTGAAACTGTTTCGCTAACTGCCGTACCGGAAGGCCCAAGTTCGACCCCGGAGAAAGTATGGATGTTTGTAAATGTATAGTGCCATGCGGCATGGAGGCACTCTAAACATGAGGCGAGACAAAATTCTCGAGAGGTTGGTGGTACGGGAAGAGGAGTGGGAGACCCTCGGACCCGTCCCCCTCCGGGGATCTCTCCATCAAAATTGGGGGCGGAACTGACCGAAGTCCTACTGTCACCTGTAAGCTGCTCAAAGCTGTTGCCAACGACAGGCTCAATCTTGCACTACTTGCCACGATGAATTTCGCGTGCTTGGTCTGATTTTACTGTCAGATAAGTGAGCTATGTCCCAAGACGAGAACCCAACACCGGCCGAGCGGTAAAGTTGCTGAACACTGGTAGTTCCGACCTGGTTTCAATTCCAGGCGAATGGACTGGCTGCATGGGTGTTTTCGATGGTTTTCCTCATGTGTAACGTGTATAAAAGCCAGTTTTCTTTCAAAGTCCTTCACGAAGACATCCCTCCCCTTAGGCAGATAGCACGTTTACACGTCTTGGCTTATTTTTGAGAAAGTTATCGCTGTTTTTGTGATTTTTCCTTAATTTATGACAACCAGTGTAGTTTCCAGAGTCCATCAGTCGTGATGGGTTTGCGCCCAGACAAGCACTTGGGCTCCAACAAAACATAGTCTTTCTTTGATATGAGTTAAACTATATTCTTTGGCATGTGCTAAACTATAGCCCCTCTTTTTGAGATCAGAAGATGTTGATTACCTGTCTCTTAAGCTGAATCTGGTGTCATTGAAGAAGAGAACTTGACCTCACCCAGAGGATCTCTATTACGGTGTGCTTCAGCCCAGAAATTTTAAACACCTTGCTATGTTCAGAGACCATTGGCACACAAACAACTGCCCTAAATGTTCTAATGTACATACTTCTAATGTAAATAAATAAATAAATGAAAAACAATAGAAAATAAAAAATGGTACAGTTCTATATCTCCCCTTCTAAAACTGGGCCGATTGACGAAATTCAAATTGCTTTTCTCACGTCTCGAAAGCGCGACTTAGGATATATATTAGATTTACACGTAGTATTATTCTAACATAGTATATTTTGACACAAAATGGGTCTTTTTCTGATACAACATGTCATTTTTTTTTTCAGATTTCGATTCTACGACTCAAATTATGCATAGATATTAAATTTTGTAATTTTTACTGAGACATTAATGAAGAAATTTAAAAATTTTTCTTGGCGTATTTTTTTCGGTATAATATTAGGAATAATTCACTTGGCGGAATAACCTACTTACTTTCCTTTTTTTACTGATGGCACGAGAGGAAAAAAGGACTATCGTTCATTCTTTCAAATAATTTTATCAATATGTGCAAACCACATTTTCGTTATTATCGCTTATATACGCCAAATTTCAAATTGCGCCAAAATGCCAATTAACGTATATCTTAGGAAGTTTTGAATAAAAAACTCTTCACGTTTTGCATATATCCCTAGAAATACATTTCCTTTAAGGTGGTGTTAAAAATTTTATAGCTTATAATACAAAACGTTTTTCGGAAAATTGATAAAAATATTTAAAGACACAAATTTTAAAAATAAATAAAAAAAATCTGCGAGCCTAAATTTCGAATTCTGAAAGGCCGATTCAAGTAAGTTTAATAAAAAAAGTATTAATAAATATATATCAAATTCAATTAATATTGAGGAGCTAAAATTTCGAGAGCTAAATTTTTAAGAACTACTCGTACGATTTTACAAAACTAGGCAGTTTGGCATAATTTGAGCCATGGAATCGAAATATGGAAAAAAAATTGGAATGTCATTACAGAACAGTTCGATTTTGTGTCAAAATACCTATATTAGAACAATGCTATATATCAGACATGGCCAAACTGCGGTTCGCGAGCCTCATACGACTCTCGGAGACCTTAACTGCGGCTCGTGATCGATTTTAGTCAAAATGTTTATTTCCCATTTTATTAAATATTTTTATTACAAATAAAGATCTTTCACCTTAATCATCAAATCTTCATACCAATAACGTTGCATCAAGCAATGAGGGATCAACAGAACACAAACGTCTCTCTTTCTCCAAAGTTTATGTCAAAATCGGAGTATTGATATTGGTAAAATCTCTTTATGTTATATTTTCTCGTATTTTTCGATTTCTTGTTTAACGATTTTCTTTCCTTCTACCCCGAAGTAGGTTAGAGACATTTTGCTGCGCTACGTTAGAGTTACCGGTAAATTTTATCGCACAAAGTTAGAGGCATTTTGCTGCCCGGCATATCTAAAAAAATTTCACCTATTAAAACTGTCCCTCCGCAGCTGCACCGGCTCTCTTGCCAGCATTACACTTCTTTTAGTGTGTAGATATTTTTTGTCTTCCTAATTTTCAATCATTATGTACGTCTGACACGTCCTTCCTGAAAGCTTAGTGGCCAAAAGAAAAGTTGTACAATGATCCACTGCTTGATCACTACAAATTTCAGGCAATAATGTAAAATTTTGCTTCCGTTAACGTTTATTTTCAAAGTCTGGTCTGATCTTTTATTTTGTAAAGTATCCTCTGCCTACAGACTCCATTTCAAACTCCATTTGAGATTTAATTTCTGTACACAGGTTAGGTAACCCAACGGAAAGTTCTACAATGTAACCATTAGGCTGATAATAATTCATTTTAAACTTTCTTCTGAGTTATTTTACTTAGAAATTCAAGACGAGGCGGTAAGCCATTTGAATGCCTTCATGGTCCAGCAGTTAGAATATGGTGGATCCATTCACCTAGTTAGCAAGAGCTTAGGAACTAAACTATTGTGCAGACATCTGCCATGTTATAAAAGACCTCCACATAGAACATCTGTGCATGTCCATAGAAATTTGAAGTTACCTGCTCATGTTATATCTGCATTTGCGAAATAAATTCATTATAGTAGTGACAGGTATGTTTTCTTTCTGTAACATTAGTTTCTATTTGCCATGTATTTGAATAACAACTCAGAATTAAACAGCTAGGTTGACGAGTTTGGCTGGTAGATGGATGGAATATGTGCTCGACAAAGAGTTTATATAGCCCGGGCTGAACTACTAGGTTCATTAGCGACAGGTAATGTATGTCCAGCATTATAGTAACGACTCAACAGGTGGTTCGAGAAATTTTAATAATGCCCATGAACTTCGTTTTTTATGTCAAAAATTATCGGGATGATTCGAGAGATAGTTTCGAGAATTTTCAATGATGCGCAGTATACGGATTACTAAAAATTCTGGCAGATTCCGTTGGAAGCCACGCTGAAATACTGTGTCAGTCACGGCAGCCGTGATACACACTGATTATTCAAATACCAATGAAACTGCAATCATATTCTTTTTTTTTTTTTTTTGTTGAATTCTTCTATACTGGCCATCATTAAAAACAGTTATTCCAAAGTTTTGCGAAAAAGTGTTTAAAGTTTCTTTTAGGATCCACAGATTCGAAGGATTTCAGAATGTTATTCCTTATATTAATTGTGTGGAGAACAAAATTGCTTTTTAAGCAAAAGCCTAAACGAGTTAACAGCTTATTTTTAAATAAATATTCTTTCTCGAATAACAGTTACTTTGCAATGTGCGTTGATGTGTATCATTTAATTCATCTTTTCTAAAAGACTGCTCATGAGTTAAAAAAAATGCTCAATTTTCTTTTAAATAATGATTTGTAATTTACTCAAATAACATTTTTATGTAATTGTAGACCAATGAATATGCTTCGTACTCCTTTTACTCTTAATAAAATAAAACAACAATAATTATAAATGGAGAGGTATAGAGGAAATGAGAAAATATTTGTTTTCTTTACATGAAGAAAAACGCTCAATATTTCTGTACAAGAGTTGCAGATTTTTATTTTCTTGGAACGTTTCTTTTCTGCACAAAAAAACAGCAGATATAATGTGTATTTATTCATATTTATATGTGTAGAGACATCAGGTTATTACGAAGCAGGAGAGGTGAAAAATAAGCAACGCCTTCACCGGGAATCGAACCACGGACCTCTCGATTACGCGTCGAGCATGCAGACCACTACACCACGAAGGCATGCGAAGAAGGCGGGAGAAAGACCTTATATACTCCCCTCTTTTTAAAGGGCGACTGGGGTTTTGGGGACCCAATCGCCAAATCGCGGTGGTGGAGAATCATCATCCACCACCTTTTTAGTTCGGGCGCCAGTGTAGAGACATTAGATTATTACGAAGCAGGGGAGGTGACAAATAAGCAACGCCTTCGCCGGGAATCGAACCACGGACCTCTCGGTTACGCGTCGAGCATGTAGACCACTACACCACGAAGGCATGCGAAGAAGGAGGGAGAAATACCTTATATATGTAATCATGTTAATCACATATTCATTAATTTACTTCAAAAATTTCTTTATATTCAAAACCTGCATCATTATTTTTTAAATGATATAAATTTGGACTTGCGGCTCTCGAATGTTCATAAAACCTATCATGTGGCTCCCATCGTCTTGAAGTTTGGCCATCTCTGCTATATATAAATCTAATACATATCCGAAGTTGCGCTTTCGAGACATGAAAAACGTAAGTTGAATTTCGTCAATCGGCCCACTAGAGCGGCAGATATAGAACAGTTCCAATTTTGTTTCGCAGTGTACAAAGACGTCTACTCACTGTTTGCTTAGATGCTTATCATCTGGTTGCTATCAAAATTTATCTATATAACAGAGGGTTTTTTAGCATCTCTTTCAAAAACCCATTATGAACAAATAACGGTCATCACTTGACGCGGTAGCTCGCGAATAACTGTGACCAGGGTGTCTTCAAACGCTTTTTATCTCTAAAATAAAAATCTTTAAACGTAAAATTTCACTTCGGCTCACTGCATTGGCGAGCGCTTAGCAGTTTCCCTTAGGAAGTCCTTCACAAAGGCATCCCTACCTTAGGCAGATAGCCCTCGAGGCTTTGCCATGATGACATAAACAAACCTTTAACTCTATCATCCTTTGACTGTGGTCTTCTTCCAGCTAGCTTCCTTTTAGCTCTAAGGGCCCACCAGCGGCAGAGCGGTAAAGTCGTTGAACACTGGTAGTTTTGTCCAAGGTTCGAATCCCGCAAACTGGCTGGCTGCACGGGCGTTTTCGTGGTTTTCGCCATTTGCAAACGTGTATACGAGCCAGTTTCCCTTAAGAAGGCCTTCACGAAAGCATCCCTACCTTAGGCAGATAGCCCTCGAGGCTTTGCCGTAATGACATAAACAAACCTTAAACTCTGTGATCTGCTTCCAGCCTTCCTTTACATAGCAATATTTCTTCGCTAACCGTATGACATTTTTTGGCAAATCGCATTCATTCGGTATGACGACATGGCACAGATGCAATTAACTTTCACGAAAAGCGGTGTGAACAACGTCCTTTAATTACTGTTCTAATTGTGTGGATCAGTGTATTTAGAATAAAAATAATAGGAAAAAATCTGATGTGTACACCACATGACTTCCTTGTACGTAATATTAAACTACGCGCGCTTTTTTCCGCATTTCGTTTAAGCTTATTGAATTGAATTAAATCTACTTTGTCGATACAGTATAAATCACAATGAAGTAAACGCGCTTTTTCAAAATTCACTATATTTATTTACCATGTCTATATTCTGGCGCTTTCACTTAACAGCGTTACAATCTTATTCGTTTTATAACTCAGAATGCACAAAAGCTATATCATCTGAAGAATTATTTAATCGCTGCCACATGTTCTATTTAAATACTATAATAAATCTAAAACGATGTATAAAAGAAATTAAACAAACGGCAAAATAAAGTTTTTTCCCAGACGATTTCAGCGCTGCTTACCTAATGCGCATACTCTACTCGTAAACATTCTCCTCTGTCCGAGACAGACTGGCAACAGTATTTTCTGCTAATATGAAACACGTATTTCCTCGACTTTCATTAGAGATGTATTTCTCATTCAATTAATTCAGTTCTCACTTCGCGGCAAGGCAAAAGTAACAAAAAGCACAATATATTTTCGTTAAAAATTTAAAGATATAGAAAACGTAAAATACCAAATACAGTGAAAAATTATCAAAAAAATTTACAATTAAAATTAAAGTTTCAACTCAAAAACAAGCATGTCGGCCAGCGGGCAAAAAGACAGATTTTCCGGTGCACATAACTGAAAGTTTACTTTTTATCTCACTCGGCAAAAAGACATTGAAGGCGCAGAAACTGTTTGTTGTGGGCGCTATGCTGAGTCAATATATGGTATAATTTAATAACTCAAATGATAATTCCACAATGTATTGAGCATAATTTAATTCGCAATAATAAAAGAAGACGTTACTTTGTTGTTGTAAAGCTAGTTTCTCTAGATTGGCAACAAATCCACTATTCTGCTAAGTTTCAAATGTAATCAAATATGGCTGCTATGGTAAAAAAATTAGGCTTAGCAGCGCACTAAACAACTTTTAAATTGTTGATAATTCTATAACTCTAACATGCAGGTTAACTAAAGGCGTACAAACTTTAACCGGAAGATAAAAACAACATAATTCCATCATTTTTAAAACAAAAAATTCCCATTTAACAAACATATAAGAATAAAGAAACTGAGCTGAGTAACAGAGTGGATATATATATATATATATACATATATACTGTTAGTGAGGTCGATTGCAACCAAAAAGGGAGGTGCACATCTACATGTTATAGCAGTCCTACATACAAAATTTCAACATTCTGAGGCTGTTCGTTTTTGAGTTATGCGAGATACACACATACATACGTGCTTACGTATGACACCATGAAAAAAATCTCTTTTGAATCCATTTTAAATCAGTTTTATAATTCGTTTGGGGGAAAAAAGTCCATTATTCTGTCCTTACGCGCAGGTGTCACGCAAAAATGTCCTTAAATTGCATTCGATAGCCGTCAAAATGGATATTTTCGTTGAAACATGATACCCGAAATTTTTCGAAATTACAATACTTCCTTTTTACTTAGTGCAAGGAAGTGTAAAAAGTTATTTAAATTTCAATGGAATTGCTGAATGATTCCCAGAACTGTTTTCAGAGAAAGCATTATTGTACTGATATTTATTTTTTGGTTATTAGAATACAACATTTTTGCCCTTGCTAGACGATTTTTAAACGTTTGCGTCTTATTTTTAACACTGAATAAATAAAAAGTATTAAAGTGTCGCTTATTTGTCAGTTGAGGTAACAAAGGAAGAAATTTGGGCCTATCATTTCATTAACATAAATATATTAACTGCGAAATAAAAAGCGATATATCTCTCAAATATCAAAACGTTAAGGCAGTTTTATGCATTAAAATTACGAATTATACAGCCACATATTGATTGTAAAAGCGGTTAATTGCTTATTAATAAAGATTAACTTTATAGTTTTTAAAAAAGGTAAAATGAACTATTTAGCATTTCCTTTTGTTAGAACATGCTTATACCGTTACGTCGAAAAATATTCCTTTAAATTATTCTGAGTGGTAGCCAATTTTTACTTACCTTAATTACTTGTTTAATTATAACGCTTCTGAATTTTAGCTGGATGAAAAAGATTTCATTGAAGATAATGAAGCCGTAAACTCCTATTCCACTTGCGAAGGTAAAAGTTTCTTCAAAGTGAGCAACTCAAAGTTCAGTGGTGCTATTAAAAAAAAGTGAAATTTTGAAATATTGTAAACATTTTTATTAAAAATCACATAACTATATCAATCAAACTAGCAATCTATATAATCTCTAAACGCCTTGGTTAATTAATTAATTATAACGGTCTAAATAAAAAATGGAAAAAAAAAAAAAGATGTTAAAAAAATAAAATTCTAGAATAATGAAAAAATTGAAAGCTTTCAGATTTTTATATTACGTCCAAAGAGGCGTTTTTTTAACGTTTTGTGTGTTACTTTTGTTTGTTAAATATAATGTTCTTCGCACGTAAACTACAAAATTCAATTCAACAGCAATATCACATGATATTTAAAAAAGAGCATATCTTTAGAATTTCCGATACACAGTTCCTCGCACTTTAGATAAAAAGTTTTTTTCCCCGTAGAGTGTTGCCATTGATCGCTTTGAAATCGTTGACTTTCTTAATCATAAACTCATAAATGCTTTACATAATATGAAAGAGATAATAAAACAAATTCCCAAATTCGGGTGGAGGACTACGTTATTCAAACTTTGATGGCTCTAGGTACCTTTGTTTTATCACAATGCGAGAAACATGTATATTTTTATGCAGATTCTTTTTTATTTCATTTCTTTAAATATAATACAGGGCGATAATATTGGGTGGCAACAATTTGAAAAGTGGTTAAGACTTTTAAAGTTTTCGAAGCAAAATGCCAAAACGAAATTAATAGCTCTTTTGGGCTAACGCCCTTTGGTTTAATACTAAAAAACTGTTGTTTTGTGAAGTTAAAATAAAGCAAGATATGGTCGCTTTCGCTGTCTGCAAAAAAGATATCGGACTTACTACAGTATATCTTTCAATCTAAATTAGGACTTTATCTCAATGCAAAGCATCGCAGTACCTTCTATAAAAACGTACAGGTCAGTGTGATAGCTCAAAATTCGACCGACACCATTTCACTGTTAAGGTTAAGGTACGGGGGTTCAATAAAATTTTTGCGTTATTGTTTGCACCATTTTCTCTAGAGACCCTGATTCATTTATTATTGGATTCCAATACAAATCTTGACTCACAACTTGCGAAAAATACGTCGGACCATTCAGTTGCCTTCCAATTTGCATGCTGAAGACTCAACTTCAATAGTTCTTCTGTAGCTTTGATGCTTGAAAGAGGCACAGATTCTTTGTACCCAGACAGGAAAGGAATAAAGCGCAGAATATACTAACAGAGATAGATATTTGACGTAAATAAAACGCTTCCACAGAGCAGACAAATTTATCGCGAGGTGTTGTGAAAATAACTGGTGTTTTTCATAAAGGCGAATGGCTATGATCCTTGGCCAACTGGACAACCCACCAGACGCTTAGAAATTCAGAATAGATTGAAAGTCGTACTAATTATGCTCATTGATTGATATTCCCACTAACGGTACATCAAAGTTACTCATGCGTCGTAAGAAATATATATGAATATAAAATAATAGTGGGTTTACATAAATTCACTACATATCCAGTGTACACTAAGAAAAAAAAAAGAGACGGGAAAGTTCTATATCTCCCTTTCTACTGGGCGGATTGACAAAATTCAACTTCCGTTTTTCGTGTCCCGAAAGCGCGAATTAGGATATGTATTAGATGTGTATATAGCATTCTTCTAATGTAGGTATTTTGACACAAAATCGGACTTTTTCTGAAATGACAAGCCAATTTTTTTTCCACATTTCGATTTTACGACTCACATTATTCCAAACTGCCAAGTTTTCTAAAAATCGGCCGAGCTGTTTTTAAAAAAATGAACTCTTAAAATTTTAGCTCCTCAATGTTAATTGAATTTGGTATATATTTGTTGATACTTCTTATTTTTTTATTAAGCTTATGTGATTCTTCCTTTCACATTTCGAAATTTAGGTTCATTGTAAATATAATTCGCACATTTTCTGTGATTTATTTTTTTTAAATGTGTATTCTTAAATAATTTTTATAAAGTTTTCGAAAAACATTTTGAACCTATGAAATTTTTACCATCATCTAAAAGTAGATGTATTTCTAAGCATACCTGCAAAAAATTAGAGTTTTGTATTCAAATTTCCTAAGATATACGTGAACTTACATATTGGCGTGTTTTGAAATTTGGCATATTTCTTATAAGCGATAATAAAACGTCAAATGTGGTTTACGAACTTTGTTAAATTTATTTGAAGGTATGAACAATAACCGTTTTTCGCTCGTGTACAATGGGAAAAAGGTAAAGGAAAATAGCTTGCCACAAGTTAAGAAGTTCACCAAGTAAATTATTCTTGGCGCAAAGTGAAAAAAATGCGCCAGGATAAATTTTTTAAATTCTCCATAAATTTCTCACGAAAAATTACAAAATTTAATATCTAGGCATGGCTTGAGTCGTAGAATCGAAATATGGAAAAAATATGGCGAAATATGGCGCGTTTCAAATTTGCTAAAACAGCCTTGTATTTGGCGTACATTCACTAAAAACACTCAGTCGATTTCGAGGGCAGCTACAGGTCCCTCCTCATCAGGAGAATAAAATATCTAATCCCTCGAAATCGATTGAGTGTTTTTAGTGAATGTACGCCAAATACAAGGGTGTTTCAGCGAATTTAATTGTCACATTGGCATGTTTCTCTTCTATTGTAATTGGTGCGTTATTTCAGAAAAGGTTCGATTTTTTGTCAAAATACCCACGCTAGAAGAATGCTATATATAAATTTAATATATATCCTAAGGCACGCTTTGGAGGCATGAAAAATGCAATTTGAATTTTGTCAATCGGCGCAGTAAAACGGCAGATGTAGAAATGTCCCATTTTTTTTCGCAGTGTACATAATTTTGATTGATATAAATATCATGTTTACTATGTAAAGCTCTTTCGCCATTCATCAATCGTTCTTATTAAATTTTTTACATAATTTATAAAACTAGCCTAATAATTCCAGATTTATCTGCTAATTAAATGTCACAGAACAGGGAGAATTTTTTGCACAAAACTTTGCAAAGTCTTAATTTTAAGTTTCTACGAGTAAATTCCTAGATTTCTGGTAATATATCATGTACTTCGCAAAACAACCTTGGCTATATATCCCTAGGTAGATCCCTTAGATAAAGTCTGCTAGTTTGGAGTGTAATATGTTGTTGTTACCAATGTCACCTGTCTGATAAAGGTCACCACAAGCCCACGACATTCATCGTGGCAAGGAATGAAATGCGCATGTCATCGGCAAGAGCCTTGGTCACCAAATAGCTGACAGCTCAGTTCCACACCCAGTTTTGAGAAAGAGAGCCTCTAGAGGGTTGGGTCCGAGGGTCTCATACACTCTCGCCCTCTACCACCATGCCTCACAGACACCATACATTTATAAACATTCATGCCTTCTCCAGAATTCGAACCTGGGCCGTTTGGTACGGAATCAGCGTCACTAACTACTGTCTCCGCTGGCGGTAGGGTGTAACATTAGAGTTTTAACAAATTTTATTCAAAGATACATCGAATTTTGTTACATACTTATTACATATTAGGCGTTTTCATTCAGACATGCAGGCATATTGATGGACTGCAAGGGAGATTTTCTATGTACACTGGAAAAAAAAAATGGGACAGTTCTGTATCTCCCGTTTTACTGGGCCGATTGACGAAATTCAAACTGCGTTTTGCATGTATCGAAAGCGCGACTTAGGATATATATTAGATTTATATATAGCATCATTCTAACATAGGTATTTTGACACAAAATCGGACTTTTTCTGAAATAATATAGCATTTTTTTTCCATATTTCGATTCTACGACTCAGATTATGCCTAAATATTAAATTTTGTAAAATTTGGTACGAAATTTACGAAGAAATTCATAAATTTAACTTGGCGAAATTTTTTTCATTTTCAGCCAAGAATAATTGATTTGGCGATGTGTGGCAACCTATTTTCCTTCCCTTTCATTGTGCAGCGGAGAAAACAAAGTCACATCGTTCCTGCCTTTTTACATTGTGGATAAGAGGAAAAAAAGTCATATCGTTCTACTTTCAAATAATTTTGACAAAGTTCGTAAACCACATTTTCGTTATCATCGCTTTCGACAAATATGCCAAATTTCAAAATGTACCAATATATAAATTCACGTTTATCTTCGGAAATTTTTAATAAAAAGTTGTAATTTTTTTCAGGTATGCTTAGAAGTAAATCTACTTTAAGATGATTTTAAAAATTATATAGCTTATAATTCAAAATGTTTTTCAAAAACTTTATAAAAATTATTTAAAAATACAAATTTAAAAAATAAATCATAAAAAAATGGGCGAATTTTGTTTGGAATGACCTAAATTTCGAACTGTGTAAGAAAGAATCCAATAAGTTTCATAAAAAAAGATATATTAATAAATATATATATCAAATTCAATGAACATTGAGGAGCTAAAATTTTGAGAGGTAATGTTTGAAAAACGACTCGTGCGATTTTTACAAAACTTGGCAGTTTCGCATAATTTGAGCCGTAGAATTGAAATGTGGAAAAAAATTGGCATGTCATTTCAGAAAAAGTCCGATTTTGTGTCAAAATACCTGTATTTAAACAATGGTATATGTAAATCTAATACATATCCTAAGTCGCGCTTTCGAGACATGAAAAACGCAATTTGAATTTCACCGATCGACCCAGTAGAACGAGAGATATAGTACTGTCTTTTTTTTTTCTTTTGCGCAGTGTATATAATGCGTTGAACATGCTTAGTCTCTTTACGTGACAGTATAATTTCGTGGCTTAAATATTGAATGAAATTATGGCGCACTACAGAGCCTAGTACTCGGGAAAAACAGCGTTCATTTCGTTACCACAAATATTGCCGTTCAGAATCGTGTAGTAATTATTACTCTTAGAAGCAACGCATGATGTCTTCGATTGTGCTTAGCTAAAGCTCAATGAGGCTTATTTCTTACAATTATATTCTACTTAGTTACGTATTTTGCTGATTTGTACTGAAAAAAACCTATTCGCACAGCTATATTGTAAGGTTTATCCCAAGTTTTTATCAGTCATTTTTAGTTAAACCTACTTTTCTGTCCATCAATTTCACCTTACAATTTTCTACCGGAATGTGTTTTTTAGAATCGCGTTTAATATAAGTGAGTAAGAATATTTATTTAAGTCGAAGTTCCACTGACTTCGAGAAACAGCCTCAGAGTTTCTGACTAGCGCGCGTTTGCCTTTGGGTTACGACTCTCTAAGCTGTTACTACGCTCGGCCGTATTACAGGCCCTTGATAGCTTCGCTAGCTTATTCGATACTTAGGGGCCAACTACTTAGAATTTTGATAGCTTCGGCTATATCTCTTTAGTTAAGCATTAGTTAAGTCTTATAGTTCTTATTATTTTCAATTCAAGCCCAAGTGGAGGCTTTGCTGTACGCCTTGAGAAAGAAGCCATCTGTTAATTCTTATTTTGAGCAATAAAGGACAATAAACCCTTCTCGAGTTTACGTCTCTCTTCCTGAACTAAAATGAACTTAGCTGTTCATTAGGTGCCTCTACATTTAGTTGTCAGATAAAAGGGTGGAACCCCACAATATAACAAATCATTTCGGATGACTGCTCATCTTTTTCTGCGCCAAAGAATCCTTAACGAGGTATGACTGCACTTATCATCTGGGTGTGCAATAATACACTGATAATCTGGAACAAGTCTGCATGCAAATTACTCTCTCGTCTGAAATTGTTTCTAAAGGCAAGAAATTGCAGAGTAGTCATCATCAAAAACTGTGATTTAGTATACTGACGTCTTTCAAGCGACCAGACGAAAAGTGCCAGAATAGTATTTGGAAAATTCCCTACGATACAGCAATGTTACTCTGAAGCTCTACTGCCTGAGCAGTATTCCCAGAGCAATTGCAGCTGAACAGGTGAGAGTAGGTCTGGACACTACGAAGGCGTATAAATAGACTGATCAAGTCTTGTCCGGATCCCGCAACTGTCTAGAGCAGCACTACACGGGCTGCTAGGAAATTTGTTGAACTTACATTCTACATAATGCCATTAACATTAGTATTTAATAAATTTAAACAAATGGACACCTAACACATATAATATATTAATTACAATAAAAACAAATTAAAGACATAATACAGATTACACGAAGTAGCTGAACATCATACAAAGCACAATATATAAACCACCCAAATTACTACATAATAAACATTACTGCTGCTGTACTTTAAACATAGAACACAGAACGCTACGTTGATTGGGTAGAATATGATAAATTGAATAGATATACCACTAATTAAATACATTTCACATTGCCCGTCACACATTATATTAAGGACAGTAATTCTTTTGTATATTATACCGTAGTAGACTCGACGCGGCTAGAACACTTGCAGAGTTCCTTGCGGAGCCTGAGAATAAATGTTACATGATATGTATCCCTCACAGGCAGTGCCGAACTATAGTATAGACAAATAAGACAAATGTCTAGGGCCTGTTTTTTTGTGGAGCTCGGTCAAACCGTGCAATTTGAAAAAAAAATCTGATTTATACACCACATGACTTCCTTGTACGGAATATTAAATTATATCATTTTGCATTTCACTTAAACTTATTGGATTGAATTAAATCTGCTTCGTCGATAGTGCATAAACCACAATAGAATAAATGCACTCTTTAAAATTTACTATATTTGTTTACCATAGCGACACTCTGTCGCTAGGTTCACTTAACAGCGTTACATCTCATTCATTTTATAATTCAGAATGTACAAAAATTATGTATATCTTTTGAAGAATTATCGAATCGTTGGAAGGGTTCTGTTTAAATACTATAATAAATATAAAACGATGTATAAAAGAAATTAAACCAAACAAAATAAAGAAATACTTTTTCAGACACGATTCAGTAATTCTCATTCAATTAATTCAGTTCTAAATTCGTGAGAAGACAAAAATACATAAAACATCAAAATATCTGCATTAAAAATTCCGAACTAAATCTTAAATACTTATTTCCTGGAATAAATTCCAGAATGGATTAAGTATGATTTAATTCGTAATAATAAAAGAAGGCGTTATCTTTGTTGTTGCGAAGCTTAGTTTCTCTAGATTGGCCACAAATCTACTGTTCTCCTAAGTTTCAAATGTAAACAAATATTGCCACCATGAGAAAAATGATTAGGCTTAGCCGCACTTAAACAACTTTTAAATTGTTGACAGTTCTGAAAACCTTGCATGCAGATTTACTAAAGGCATAAAAACCTTAACCGGAAGAAAAGAACAACATAATTCAATCATTTTGAAGCAAAAAATGCACAATTTACCAACATACGTATAAGAATAAAAAAACTGAGTTCACTGTGCCGAGTAACAGAATGGATATATATACATATATTTATAGACTTTTAATATATATATATATGTATACATCTATTTATATACTTTTGGTGCGGCCGATTACAACCAAAATAGGAGGTGCACATCTACATGTTACAGCAATCCTATACTATATTTCAGAGTTCTGAGATTACTCGTTTTTGAGTTATGCCAAATACATTCATACATACGTACGCACAGACGCCACTAAAAAATCTCTTCAGATTCTATTTTAAATCAGTTTTATAATATTTGTTTGCTGGCAAAAGAGTCCTTTATTCTGTCCTTACGTACGGATGTCACTCAAAAACATCGTTAAATTGCTTACGATAGCGGTCAAAATAGATATTTTCATTAAAATATGATACCCGACATTTTTAGCGATTACAATACTTCCTTTTTACTTCGTATAAGAAAGTATAAATGTGATAATAAAATAAAAGTTTTTTCATATACTCACTTTAAATTTAATCTAAATCTAGAGGTTTCCTTTTTTTAGTAAGTTATGCTGATATAAAAGGTCCACTGTATATGAATAACATTTCGCTGACTAGCTGATCTGTAGCTGGGCGCGGTAAGTGATACTGAGTGCGTATTCCACTGTGCGTAAAACTCTAGTAAAAACGTCAAACATAGCATAGATGTTCTTTGGTAGACAGGCGATTCTTGCCTCTAAATATTGTTTCTGGAAGTGATTAATTAGTTGAAGTATTGAAGCAACAGTTTATATAATAAATTGTACAAATATTTTACATAAAATGAATTATCGTCGAGCTTCCGGTGACGAAAAAAGAGAGCGTAAGAAGAAATGCAGGGAGAAATAAATAAACAAAAAAATGCTCTGTTTGAATATGCTGTTAATGCAAAAACAGATAACATTGATGCGAAAGTTCAGTCTGAAGCAAAGATTATAGGAAAAGAAGTTGGTGAATATTCTGGCAACCAAAGGAAGTATACGCAGAAATGACAGAAAGCATTGAAACCGTAATTAATGTAACAGAAATGATAAACATAGAAGGCATAACAGATATTGTGGGAGAAAAACCAAATTGCAAATGATGAAGAAATTTAAAATACAGAACATATACCTAACAACGTTATTGATACTGTAGTTTTGGGAAATTTGGAAATGTTTTATGGCTTTTAAATTTAACAACAGACATGGTGGTTTATTTGCTTAAAAATAAAGCACAATTAAATATTTCATTCATACACACTGCTGAAAATGTAGTAACGGAAGCTGAAAAAACTGTAATTTGGTCATTAAAGAAAAATATTTTATTCGTAATAAAGCAAATGGTGAAAAAGTTGAACGAGAATGGTTAATGTCCAGCACAAAAAGTAAAGCAATTTGCTGCTATATTTGTAAGATATATTCGATCAGACAAACGACTTTTACAGAAGGATACTCGGATTGGAAAAATACAAATGTGAAAGTGAAAGAACACGAAAATTGTACTTATCATAGCCATTCTATTAAAATTTTAATAGCAAGAAATTTAGTTCAGGGTCATGTGGACACTATCGGTTAGACTGTAGATTACGGGTCAGTCGCCAAATGAAGCGAAATCGCGCCAAATCTGGTAACCTCTTGGCGTCATGAAAATGGTTAGGATTTAAGGTTACAGTTTATAGCATTTAAGCGGGCTTTTTGAATTTTCGTCATTTCACTGTGCTTCTAGTAAATTGTGTGAGCAAAATGGCTGACGTCGAAAGAGTTGAACGAGTGGATTTTACTTATTTGATTCGGTTGCAAGATAAGGGCGAACGATGTATGATAGAATGGTGCATGAATTATGGTTTGATTGCGAATATGTATGAATGTCCTAAGTGTAAAAATAGTATGAATTTACTTGAAATGAAAGATACGACAGATTTGTGTGAATGGGGGTGTGTGTCCATTATAGTATGTGGTTAAGCACATGGTTGAAATGAACCGTAGAGTGGGTGATGAAGGAGCGCGCCATTTTGGATTTCATCTCCATTGTATTGTTACATTTTAGTGTGGATATAAACAAATGCGAGTTTCTACTATTTATTATAAATAAAAAATTTTTGTAAAAATATAAATTACGTAATTAAAATTGGTTAACCACTTTTTTTTTCTGTACTATTGCTCATGTTTCAGTAAATCGAAATTTTGAAATTTATCTTTTTTTTCTAAAAGTTTTAAAATAAATAGGAATCAGTGCTTTCCGATCATTTATTGCTCATTTACTGCTTATTACAATTTCTTAAATTTCGTGCTAAAACGTTTTACTTCATTTTGCTACTGTCTTAAAATGGTATATATTATGAAAAGTTTTAATATTGTTGATGCCATAAAATACATAGTTATTAACTTTCAAATACTTTATCGTTGTTTTTCTTGAACTTTTGTTTTAGATATTTTTGCATGTTTACATGATCAGTTTTTTGCATGTTTACAGGATTCATTCAAATTCGCAACCATCTAATATGGCGATATGATGAGTTAGTGATTTTCTAAAACGCGCGAAAATATTCGATTTGGCGACTTTTCGAAAATGCGCCAAACTGGCCCGTAATATACAGTTTTACCACACTATCGTTGGAGAAATGTACTGCTACGGGTAGTAACAACATTAAAGTTTTGGCAAAAAATTCTCTTACATTTCGTGGCAGTAATGAACTTTTCTGCCTACCAGAGTGTAAATTACATGGGAGCTCTAGAATATTTGTCAGAATTTGATGAGTTTATAGCTTCACATATAAAAAAATTCGGGTAAACTGGAAGAAACAATGTGAGTTATCTTTCGTCAACTATTTGCAATGGATTTATTGAAATGATGAACAAAAAAATTTCCGGAACATTCGTGTCAGAAGTTAAAGCTGCCAAATATTTTTCAATTATAATTGACTCTACCCCTGATATGACACACGTAGGCCAGTTAACTTGCAAGATCTACTTGTCTATCTCTTGTGTGAAATCTGTAGAGTAGTGACTGCACAGAAGAAGGGTTAAAACTACTCTATATAAATTATATATCGTTAAACTACCTCTTTAATTATTTACAATGCGTCAATTCGACGCTAACACACTACGGCTCTGCTTGGGTGGTAACTGAAACAAGAAGAAGTAGAATTACTCTACAGGGCTCAGCTATCCTGCTTCCTAACAGAGCGTTGATAAATTTAGTGGTAGCAAAGTAATAGCTATTGCGCCACGTTTAACCAGCAATAACTGCTAAGCCGAAGCTCATGCTACAATATGCACATAGTTTTTCTCACAACCCTCTAACTTTTCCTCCCATAACTCGATACTTAAACCTTTTCCCCCACTGGTAGAATTTGCATTAATTCACGCGCAGCACCAGATTTAAATATTCTGGCATTGACAGTCAGGGGAATGCAGGCTTATAGGAAAGGAGCTTAAAATTGTATTAAACTGGTTATTTAAAATAAACATACATAAATCCCTACAAACTTTCATATTGCGTTATGTATCAGAAGATGGAATCTCATCAGAGTGAATTTTTGGATTTTTACCAATTCATTCGCCCACAAGAGAATCATTAGAAAATGAAGCTTTGAAGTATTAGGTATATATATTTGCAACGGTAGAAGACAAAGCTACGACAATACGGCAATTATGCCTGGAAAATACATTGGTCTCCAAACCCACATAAAAAAATAAGCGGCCCATTACGTTCCTTGTGCTTCACCTTCGTTAAATCTGATAGTAATTAGCGCTAGTGAATGTAAGGATCTTAAGTTTAACTAACGTTTATTTTATTTTAAAACTTTACTATCATCTCTTATTTTCCACTTCCGGCCAGAATGAACGCGTGAATATGTTTATGCAAATTGTACTTGCTAACGTTTCAGTATTTAAGTTGTGGCTTTTTGCCAAGAGAGAGTAGAAGGAGAGAGAGAGAGAGAGAGCTCTCTTGCTACGAGTCTTTACGCGAGCTCGCCATCCGTTACTGTCCGCCTTTAAGGCCAGAAGTTTAACCCTCTTGAAAGTTAAAGACGTACTGTAGTTTTCTGCAGTTTGCGTACTACAGACGTAGTAATTTAAAAGGCCAGTCTTAGTGCTAATCATCTGTGTAAAATATTAAAAGTTAGCTCTTATTTAAATTTAAGTTAGTTACTAGTCTTATATTCATTTACGTTGAGACCACAAGTGGTTGGTCTTTGTATCCCGAAGTTCGGGAACGTTTGCAAAATTGATAAGCAAATAAAGGGGAATGTGAATCCTTCTTATCTTTGTTGTATCTTCTACACACGCACGAACATAGCTTTTAGTAAGCTTCCTGCTCCTACTCAGGATTCGAGTTATGATTGCAACATTAAATACACAGTCCAGTCACATTAATGTGACCATCTGTCAAAAGCCAGAATAACCACCTTTCGCAGAGCGGACTGCTGCGAGACGTGCAGGAAGAGAGTCACATAGGTCCCTGAAGGTGTTCTCTGGGATGTTGAACCAGGCCGACTCTAATGCCGTGGCCAGCTGCGCTAGATTACGCGGTTGAGGACCCATGGCGCGAAAAACTCGATCAAGATGGTCCCACAGATGCTCGATTGGGTTTAAGTCAGGTGAGTTTGCTGGCCAGGGGAGGACGGTAAACTCATCCTGGTGCTCTTCGAACCACGCACGTACACTGGCAGCTGTATGGCACCTCGCATTGTCCTGCTGGAAGATGCCATCATCCTGAGGAAAAACAATGCGCATGTAGGGGTGAACATGGTCCGCAAGGACATATGCGTACTTGTATTGATCCATTGTGCCTTCCACAATGATCAGTGAACCTAGAGAATGCCAGGAAAACATTCCCCAGACCATAATGCTCCCGCCTCCAGCTTGGACCGTTCCGGCAATGGTTGCAGGGTGGTTCCTTTCAGAGGTTTCACGCCTTATACGCCAACGTCCATCTGTCCGATGGAGCATAAAACGCGATTCATCCGAAAACGCAACCTGTCGCCACTCAGTGGACGTCCAGCTGCTGTACTGGCGTGCAAATTCTAGCCTTCGCCGTCGATGAACAGCAGTCAGCATAGGTGCACGAACCAGGCGTCTGCTTCGGAGGCCCAGACGCAGCAATGTTCGCTGAATAGTACTTTGGGAGACACTTTTGGTAGCCCCTTGGTTCATTTTGGTGGTCAGTTGCTCAACGGTAGCCCGTCTATCTGCCCGAACGCATCTCCGCAACCGTCGTTCGCCTCTGTCATCTATGGCCCGTGGTGCACCACATTTGCCACGTCGCTGATTTTGGACAGTCCCATTTTGCCATGCACGGTACACTTTTACCACGGCGGCACGCGAACAGTTCACAAACTCAGCCGTTTCGGAAATGCTTCCACCCTTGGCCCGAAAGCCAATGATCATGCCCTTTTGGAAGTCGGATAAATCACTTCGTTTCTGCATTACGCCAACGATTGAAATGTTTTCCGAAGCCCTCACACACCCTTTATATACGCTTAACTGCACTGTGCTGCCACCTGCCTTCTGTGATTGGTTATTTAACTCTGACATGGAAAGTACGTGGTGGTCACATTAATGTGACTGGACTGTGTAGAAGAAACACAAGTCGTGATAAATGATGCTTTAAAGCAATAACATATTTTAATTTACTGGAGAATGTTTATACATTTTTTTTTCGCCGTCTACTGGTAAGTTGAACACTTACGGAAACACACAGAATTTACGAAAACACAACAGAAAAAGGTTTTACAGCAAATAAGTAAACATTTTACAATAAAAATATTATATATTACTAGGTGGTTTTGTAGAGCTAATGCAGTTACAGCAATTGTTATGGGTTCAACGAAATAAAAAACTCTCTATTTGATATATCTCTAGATAAATCTCGGAATTGTTCTTTAAGTCTGGAATAGCGAGAAAAGTAAACAAAATTAACAACTTAGAATCCATTTTATTAACAGTATTTTGGGATAAAATTCTTTCCACAATAAATGGAAGCCGTATATCCTTACAAGATCCTACTATACCAATCTCGTTTGCGGCAAGTGTTTTTGACATTTATTTAATTACGTTAATAGTTTATGAAATTTGTTTTCGGAAATAGAAGCGGAGGCATTAAACGCGTCAGAAATAAAAACTTATTTCGATACTAATAAAAGTTCGCGAAAATGGAAAGAATTTTTTGATACAGCTCATCATGATGAGGACGACAAAAGTTCATGTAATTAGGGTCAAGAAGCTTTTAAACGAAATTGCTTTTACGTTAATATGTGAGAAAATATCTTTTGAACTAAAACTGCGTAGTAAAAGTTACAAAGTCATTAATGAGGCTTTTTTTCAAATATTCCATACAAACTCAAATGGCAATATATCGATTGAATCCGAAGATACCACATTACCAAAAAATGGTACAGTGAAAACATTGATACAGAAGAACTGTATGAGGAACTGTTGCAATTTCTATTAGTTTGTAAAAGCCAAAATTTGACGTTATCATCTGACATGCTACGATTTATAAAGACTACAAAAATTGTATCGACATTTCCAAATATAGAAATCTTATTACGTATATTTTTAACTTTGTTTGTATCGAATGCACCTGGTGAAAGATCGTTTTCGGTGCTAAAACGCGTAAAAAACTATTTACGAAACGCATTAAGTCAAACAAAATTAACTTCTTTAGTTGTACTATACATAGAACAAGTAGGAGTAGAAGGAAGGAGAATACGTTGGACAATATTAATTACGAAGGAACAATTGATAAATTTGCAAAATGAGATACATTCCGGTGACGTCAGAGGTCACGTGATGCAAGGACTGCTAATGTAAACAAACAAGCTTGTGCTGTGGTAGATGTGTTGAAAATTCGGATATTCGGCAACAGTATATTCCAACAAGCCACCAGAATATGAGATAGTATTGACAGTTTAAGAATAATACTTGCCTATATAAAAGCAACAACTTTAGATAGCGAAGCATTTCTAAAGAAACAGTGTAGAAAAAGTTACAATACATGTTGAGAGGATTGGGATACTCATTTCTGTGTACACCATAAAACTAGAACATTATATTAGAGTTAGTTAGTTGTTTATATTAGAGTACAAATGTCAAAAAGAAAATTGTATGGATTTGCACAACTGAGTTCGCTTTAATTTTAGCTGTGAAATTAATAATTTTTTGGTCATAGATATTTCTTTATTTTATAGTAGAACGCGGTAAAATATACTACATTTATGCGTATGGATTAAAACTTGATTATAACACCCACATTATTAAAACACAACGTGATGAAATTTAGTGGTATAGCATGTTCTATGGCACTGTAATTAATAAGAGAAAATCGGCTTGGTGTTAATGTTTTTGCAAATAAGCAGATCTTGAATTCAACTATTTCAATAATTTAGAACAAGTATTTACATTGTACAGTTTGGAAAACATTATTCAAGGTCTCGGGAATATTTTTCAACTATTGATATACACTTAATATTCCTAATAAAGTAAAAGATGAATATTGGTAAGTATCGTGCATAAAAGAAAATTTATGAATCTTACCTCATTTTCTGCAGAAATTTCCACAGACGTTTTATAATTAATTGTTTTCTTCATTTCTGCCTTAACACAGCATGCTAGAAGTACCTTACTATCTGGCATTACTTTAAAACAAATGTTATTAACGTGTTTTTCCTTGAACAAAAGAAGACTTTTTTTATTAACATCAAGAAAAGAGAAATAACTTCCAAGAGTACTTTTTAATTTTTCACAATAGCTGTAAATTTCTAAATTAGAAAAATCAATTTATTTTAGTGGTACATCGGCTATAGACTCCATCGTAGACTGCGGACGTGCGGAGATTGTTGTTCTTAAACCACGTGACCACTTTTCCCTTCTTCTCTTGCGGAATGTATCTCATTGAAAGCCAGGAAAAATGATTTTTGAATTAATTTCGTAATACTCTTTTCAAAACTATGGTTTTGACATTTAACAGAATAAATTTCTTTTTTTTTTTTAAATTTACGACATTGTAGGGATTTATATTTATTTTCACTAACCAGTTAAGTTTAAGTTTATGCTTTCTTTCCCATAAGCCTTCATTCCCCTAACTGGCAATACCAGAATATTTAAATTTGGTAGCTCGCGTGAAGGAATGCGGATTCTAGCTTTAGGAGAAAAGGTTTAAATACTGAGCTTTAGAAGGGAAAATTAGAAAAAAGTGGGAAAGCACTGTACCTTTGTAGCGTGAGCTTCTGTTTCTGCGTTTATTGCTGGTTAAAGTGGAGTAACTGCTTTACTTTAGAGCCACGAGACCGTTTTATGTAACAGGATTATCTGAGCCCTGGGACTGTTGTGTGTTAATATCTTTAAATTTTAAGTTTAATTCTTGTTAGTTGAGTTACCGCCTGAGCGAGGCGTAGTCTGTTAGCGTCAAGTCGATGCATTGTGAATTTTTAAATAGTTTAATAAAGAGTTCTTTTAACCCTTCTCCTGTCTGGTTCCTGCACCTACTTCAGCTGTCACTCTGAAAGTGAAGTAACTAGACATTACAAAATACAAGCAAAAAGTTCCAATTGTATTAACACATAATGAAAAGCATATTTGTAATTATACAATAATGCAAAGTGTATTAAATGTTTTTGAAAAACTGACTATTTTTGTCAATTATTAATATATACCTATCATCCCTTGGGAGGGAGCCAGTTGATGCTTGTGCGGCAAGGTCTCTTGGATTTGGTGTAGGCTTTCCTGCCCCAAGGGGATTTGAAACAGCAACGACAACAACATATATCTATCGTTTATTATTTTGTTAGAAATTTTTAGTAAAACTTACATAACACCCCGGGTGTAGGAGCTCGGCAGGAAAAAATGTCTAAGGGCCTAAAATAGGTTAATCCGTTCCTGCTCGCAGAAGATCTTAGACGGTGAAAAGAATAGAAGAGGCCTTTCCCTGTATAGCAGCAAGATTCGTCAAGCATCTGGTGCCATCAATAGCACTACTAGAAAATCCAGGTAAGTGGTGGGGAAGATGAGTATTACCAACTGTGAGAATGGCGTCAGCGTTCAGGTGGCAGGGTTCAATCCAGGCAATGGAAGGGACAGGAAATTATACAGTATTTAAGAATTTATAACATGAAACGTAACAAGTAGTTCGGCTATGTGTAGGTGAGGGGTCAAACCGCATTTCAGGTGACAAATCCTTCTTGCCGTAGAAGATGTGTAGCATGCGGACGAATGAAAAACAAATCGTCCATTAAAAACTTTATGAATTAGAAATGCAGCGAAGTTTGTTACATGTTATACCGTACTGCAGTAATCTTGGCTGCTGTCTTCTTGTAGTATTTCACTTTAAGCTTGTTTAGGTAATCCTTTATCGTGTCAATTTTCAAATCATGGAGTAAATTTTCCTTTCGTATGGAGTAAGGGGCACGACTGGATAATCCTAAACAACTTGTTTTGCAAAAGTTGCAATTTCTTAAGTTAATTTTCTTTCGCATTTGCCCAAACTGGTGAATCGTAAGGAAAGATCGAGCAGATGAGAGCCTCACAAATGCGTAATTTACGGTGAAGATTGAGTCCTGAGTCACTTGACAGTAATTGGAAAAGTTTGCGAATGATACTGTATGATTTCCCACGGACACTGTTAATGGGAGTAAACCAAGTGACTATGATGCCGTCTATTGAGCCAAACTCTTAAATATTCAGCCGAATGTACAAGCATGACTTGCTTTTCTAAGAGAATCATTTTACGGTCCTGTTTATCTTAACTTTATAAAAACCTAAACTGAACTAAACTAAACTCAGCTGTGCAACAGCCCTTAGAGAGCCAAGGCCTGCAGTATCATGAAATCTGCTTTCAGGACAATGGACCCCGGGGTGCATAAGCATATGCCTCAGAGAAGTGTTCAGCTTGTCGCAGGACCCCCAGTGATTAGTCCCCAAGTGAACTTGGTACTCATTTTATCCATCCACCCAAGGGATGAAAGGCTGAGTCAACCTTGCATAGCCCGAGGATCGAACCCCTGACCTGTAGTACTGCTGAGCGACGCGCTAGCCACTGCGCTACTGAGCCTTATTTTAACTTGATACTTCCTGATAACTCAGATTCGGAATTTTTGTGGGTTGATTTTAATTTTCTATTTCTGGCACCATTTTTCAAACTCCAGAATCTTATCCTGGATCCTTTCAAGAGCGCGATTTGGTCTTCTTAGACGGGTAAGGATGGTAATGTCATTGGCGTAATACTCAATCATGGGTGTTGAGGTCATATTTAAATTTTGGGAAGTTATTTGCATAAATTAAACAAAGGAATGGACCGAGAATAAAATCCAGGGGGACACCAACACGAAATGGGTGTGGAAAAGATATAAATCTCCTTGTCTCATTGAGAAAGATCTTTTGTCAAGTAATGCAATGATTAGAGCCTATACCCGGCGACGGTCCATCTGTACAAGCTTGTGAACAGGTTTTTTATGTCAGACGTGGTCAAAGGAAAAAATTCCTGTCAACACTTAAATCCGCTTATGCAAAGTTTTTAAAAAGGCCTTTTCTTCAATAGTTGTCTAACTTGTCTAATATGCGTCTCTCGTGGTCATATAAAATAATATCTGGGTAGTGCCTTCAACAATTACAGTGAGTTTCACCCAATGAAATCGAAGCTTGTTCTTCGAATTTAAGAATTTGTAAAGCAGTGCTTAACTTTTGTGACCAGTACATCTCGTAATCTGTGCTAATATATTTGTTATGTTCTTACATTACTAAAGTTTCGACACTACACAACTTTAGGATCGGACTGGATTACACAGTTTGCAGAGTCATTAGGATTTTTGAAGCAGGAAGCAGGAAAAATGGGCAGGGCCCTCATCAGGACTCGAACCAAGGCCTCTCGAATACGCGCCGAGTGTGCTACCGGCACAACAAGAAGGCATGCAGAAAGGTGGGAAATTTATAACAAATTATGTGAGGGCTCTCTATAATCTAAAAGAGACGGAGCCGAGAATTTCTGACTAAATAATTCTGAAAATCATTCCCTTTACATAAAAAGGAACCTCCAAAATTGTTATGCAGCCAATGTGTTCGTCGGGATTTAAACTTGCATCGAACTATCAGTTCAAAGCGACTTTCCTGCTCAGCCATTTATATGCTTAAGCGTTCTAAATCCACAGTTTTAACAATTATAAGCAATATTAACTAAAACATTTATTTAGAACTAACAATCTCTTATTATTCAGTCTTAAAATTACTATAAATGAAATTTTTGTCAGTTCAATTAAACTGATTCTGTCCGAGACTGCAAATCTCTGGTTTCCTTTCTCTAAAAATACATTGCTGCGTGCGTACGGATTCGTAATAGAATGAATGTACAAGTCTGATAATAGGTTAATAAAATTTATTCTTATCAAAAGAAATATATCAGAACTCTGGAGTTTTCCTCAGAGATATTCGTAACATTGTTCACAATATCACGCAAAATAATCAGTAATTATACCTCAAATTACTAAAAACGTTAAATACAAAGCGCATCCAGAGGGAAAGCTATCTCGGATTTCTCAATTCATGCGGAAATAACAACTCGCAACAACAATAACTAAGCAACTGACTATGATACCCTCCCTCTCCGGCCTTTTACAGCTTTCAACCGATCGCGAGATGTTTCTAGTATGTCTTGCGTCTCGAGATTTCTGGAAAGCAATAAGAGGATGGAATTACGGTTACAGCTAACATAGTGGTCAAATACATTTATGCAATTTCAATACAAATTACCGAGATATCAATTTACTCAATGTTAAACGCAGGTGCTCCTGTATTTTTACGTTTCCGGCATAGCTTTCCCTTAAAATTTGTTTCGTGCGGTAATGCGCAGAGAAATACAACAATTTTAATTATAATTGTGCTAAAAAAAAAGAAAATTTGAAAGGTTTCAGATTTTAAATTACGTCTAAAGGGGCGTTTTTTTAACGTTTTGTGTGTTACCTTTATTTATTAAATATCATGTTCTTCGCACTTAAACCATAAAATTCAGTTAAAGAACAATATCGCAAAATAATTTTTAACTGAGCATATCTTTAAAATTTCCTATACACAGTCTCACGCGTTGGAGATGAAAATAATTTTTCTCTACAACGTTGCCATAGCTCGCTTTGAAATCCTTGAGTTTGTTAATCAAAAATTCGTTAAAGTTTTACAAAATATGAAATCGATAATAAAACAAATTCCAGAATTCAAATTTTGGCTTCCGGATGCGCATATTCGCCCAAGGATAACGTCATTCAAAATTCGATGGCTCTAGGTACCGCCGTTTTATCACAATGCGAGAAACATACATACATTTATGCACATATATTCTTCATTATTTAATTTCTTCTATAATACAGGGTTGCAATATTTGGGGGCAACAGTTTGAAAAGTGAACCGACATTTAATGCTTCCGACGCAAAAGCGCAAAATGAAAGCAACAGTCCTTCAGGGACAAAGCCCCTTTAGACTAAAAATTACCCACCTAAATACAACATTCGTAACAATATATTCTAATCATCTAAATATCTGTCAAAATATGTATTCTAAATATCAGAAACTTTTTTTTATCTACTAGCCTGTTCAGCCTGGCCACTTCTAAAGCCAGAATTGGGGGCCATTTTATTGTAGAGGCATTTAGTAGGTCTTCTATGACCACCGTTTCCTCCTATGAAAGGACCTACAGTTACAAGCTATGGTTACAACCATGCCTTCTCCGGGATTCAAACTCGGGCTCTTTGACTCACCTAACCACAATGCTACTCTTTGTGTGGATTCTCAGAAACTTAATTTAAGAGATTGATTTCAATTATTTTTTATCAAACAAACTTATTAACTTTCGGGTTAGGTTTACTTTTCAAATAGCTAGCAGACCACGAAGCAACAGATACTCAAATAAACGTGTAAGGTTTTAGTTCAAACTAATAAAGTTTTATGTTAATTTCTCTTTCTTATGAGCTCTTATTTCAACTTCCCGTTAGAATGAACGCGCGTTTCAGCTCTATGCTAATTTGAGGTGGAGCAAAGTTTTTGTATTTAAAAGGTTAGCGAGGAACTTCTCGGTGTGAGAGAGCTTTTAGTCTCAGATCACTGCGGCTCTGTTCGACGTTCGCCTGACTAGCTAGTATTTAAGTTCTAAGCCTTAGCGCTGTTACGCTATTACTTATTGAAGTAATCTAAGTGCGTTAGTATTAGCCAGATCATGCTACGCGCCCTTGATAGTTTAGATTAGAGGCCAACCTCGCGTTTATAGCTCTGAGAGCAAAAACTACTTAATTTCTACTTAACTTTAGTTTAAATTATTTGATTGTTCAGTTTAGACCCAAGTGCGGTCATTATTTTCTGTTGTCCCTTCCGAGTTGGAAGTGGCTGTAAATAGTGGTTTAATAAAAGGGTAATTTTAAACCCCCCTCTTACGTGCAGTTATTCTACCATTGAACCACAGTTATTCTACCACAGAACATAGCTGCATTCAACTCCCTGTTCGAGGTCAGGACTTTTATCACTGTCACGACCATGTTCGCCAAAGGTATGCACAGAACACTCAGTCCTGACAAAGGTTGACATAGAACTAAGATACTTTCGCTGTTATATTCAAAAGATCTGTGCTTATTCTTTAACATTCATTTAATATATAAATTTCACACAGGCATACCCCTCTTTAGAGAAGTGAAAAGTTTGAACACAATTAGCAAACATACTTTGACAAATTTTTATCAACGTTACAGTTTCTTGAAATTATAAAGGCTATAGTGCCCACCAGTAGCTGAGCGGCGGTAATATCGCTGGACACTGGTTGTTCGATCCCGGGTCAAATACCGGAGTACAGATTGGCCAGTTTATGTTTTCTGTTTTGGTCCATATATGATGTGAATATGAACTAGGTTTTCTTGGAAAAAGTTTCACAATAACATACTTTTCCTTAAACAGATAACCCTTGAATGATAGGGCAAATAACTCTAATATTATAAGGTATTGCTCCCGGCTTCTTCGCATGTTCTTCGTGGTGTAGTGCGCAGCGAACTCGGCGCGTATTCGAGAGGTCGGGGTTCGAGTCCTGGCGAAGGCATTGTTCATTTTTCAAGTTTCCAACTTCAAAATACATAATATCTCTACAGTGGCGCCTGAACTAAAAAAGGCGGTGGATGATGATTCTCAACCACCAGGATTTAGAAACTGGGTCCTCTAATCCCCAGTCGCCCTTTAAAAGGGGAAGTATATAAGGTAATTCTCCAGCCTTCTTGGCCTGCCTTCGTGGTGTAGTAGTCAGCACGCTCGTCGGCGTGTATTCGAGAGGTTCGTGGTTCGAGTCCCGGCGTGGGCATTGCTCATTTTTCATCTCTCTCGCTTTCAAAAAATACCTAATATCTCTACAATATAGCTATTTTATTTCAATCCAATCCAAGCCACAGAGGTTTTAGAAGGTGGCAGTAATTGTTATTGATGAAGGAAATAGGAAAACTCGGCATTTGTTTTCTGAAATTTGTAAATTTAAGAGGGAAAATTGTAAGGTTTTAGTTAAACTAACAAAGTTTTATTTTAATTTAAATCTTTCTATCCCTTCTCATTTTAACTTCAGGTTAGAATAAGCGCCCGTTTCAGCTTTATGCTAATTTGAAGTAGAGCCAAGTAGTATTTAAACGAAAGGTGTTTCAGTGTGAGAGAGCTTTTAGTCTCAGACCACGGTTTCTCTATTCAACGTTCTCCTGACTAGCTAGTATTTAAATTCTAAGCCGTAGCGCTTTTACGTGATTACTCATTGAAGTAATTCCAAGTGCGTCAGTATTAGTTAAATCTTGCTACGCACCGTTTAGTTTAGAGGCCAACCTCGCGTCATAGCTCTGTGAGCAACGACTATTTAATTTCTAATTAGTTTTAGTTTAAATTATTTGATTGTTCATTTTAGACCCAAGTGCGGTCTGTACTTCCTGTATCCCTCCCGAGTTGGGAAGTGGTTGTAAATAATTGTAGTTTAATAAAAGGGGATTTTAAATCCCTTTAAAGTTCAGTTCTTCTACCACTTAATCACAGTATTTTACGTCAGAACATAATTGTATTCAGCTGGCTGTTCCAGATCAGGATTTAAGGAGTTCACGAAGATGTTTTCCAAGAATATGCACCGAACACACAGTCTTGACAAAATGACGTAAAGGTAACCTTGCATTTGAATCACATAAGGCTTTGAATTTGATTCGTAAATAAAAATAAATTTCAAATACATAAATTATAAAACAAAAGTACACTTATCTTATAAATTCTAACTAAAAGTGTAAAAGAAATGCAATAAGCATGCTTTGTTTATAATTCAAAGAGAAGAGTGAACTTTAAACTAAAAATAGGACATTTTATTCATAATTCACAATTACAGTTTATCTCCCTTTTTTCCTTTCAGTAAGTAATTTAAAAACAAAGGTGTCCGGAAATCCAATAACTGAAACGAACTGAAAAAAATCCTCTTTCTCTAAAGTTTCCTCCGAGTTTAACCGCAACAGAAGGATAAAAATTTGGAAGGTGAAAAAATGGGGAATAAAAATTTATAGAAAAGTTAGCCCGTTTTTGTAAGGATTATATTTCAGATTTTATCTAAGAAAATGCCAGATTTATTATTAGGTTACTAAAAGCCGTTTATATACTTTTCCCTAACAATCTGTTTAATTTTTTTTTCTCGAAATTTGTTCGAAATTGTGCCCTACTTCTTTCCACTCTGCCTCCTCTAGAATTTAAATATTTAAAAAAAGATATAAAAACCTTTTTTTTTTTTTCTGTTTAAACTCTTTTCGAAAAACTGCTTAAATATAGGAATTATTTTATTGGGAAACGCATTTGTGGTTTGAAAGGAAGAAATGAATAATAATCTTCCAAGGAAAAATATTCTAATTTTGGCATTAAGTTGATATATGTGTAATTTCTCCTTTCTAGTTTCTTCCCATCCAATCGTTATGCAATTTGAAATGTTTCTGAGAAGCACTCTGTTATTTCAAACTGAAAAAAAAATATGAATTCCCAAGAAGTAAGTATTTCAAAGGCGAATATTTTAAGAATATTTGGTCAAATGTTAATTAGAAAGGAATTCCTAGTCTTAGGTCAAGTGTACAATTACAATAAGCTAAAAGCGCCTCTTAAAAAAAAACTTCTTCTTTTAGAATTAAGTGAATGAAAATTGTAAATAATTATTTTTCTGTAAAGCCTAGTAGATAGTACACACTGTTGCGTGCGTACGGGTTCGTTATGGATTGAATGCACAAGACGTTAAAAAAGTTAACAAAACTTATTCTTTTCACAAGAAATAAATCAAAATGCTGCAATATTTCTTTAGAGATATTCTCACAATATCTCAAACGTTTAGCAAAACTCAATTCAAAACAGATAAACTAATTCTATCTCACAGCGAAATCGCTACAGCATTAAGTAAACAAACAGCAGTTCGCTTTACACACTACAAATACAACTAAGATGAGGTGTTTCAATTCGGCTTTTATAAACTTTTTAATTATCACTAAAACCATCTCGATTTTTCTAGACTTTTTTGGATGGCAACAGTCATTACAAGATATTTATTCATTAAATATTAAATGCACTTGCGTTTTTATTTTTGTTTTTCCGACGTAGCTTTGTCTTCAAAAATCGTCTGCGCTGCACGGGAAAATAAAACAATTTTAATTACAATTCTAAATAAATGGCCAAATAAATATGAAATCCGTAACAATACATTAAGGTTTTATTTTGCTTTTAAACCAATGGTTTGTATTTTAATTTACTCTGTCTTTTCTATTCACATTTCTCCGGCATCATTTATTCTAAAATTATTCAAATTTAGGGAACATAAATGATTAGATGCACCTTATTCGTAAGACATAAGAGTTAGAACTGCTTCAAGTGTGATCGTCATCGATCCTAATTAAACGACTATATACTTGTGGAATGTGAATTTCAAATAAGTGTTGCAGTAGCTTTGAATTATTAAGCATAAGAGGTTAATCTACCTAAAATAGCTTCATGGAGAACTTTCTAAGGTAATCTAACCCATTTTTATTTTACATACAGGGAAATCCACGAAATTCTCATACAAACAATGCTTTTGATGATACACTACAGTATGAACCGCAATATTAGTTTTCAGGCGTTTAGCCAGTCGGCTATTGGGATTTTAACATGAAAAAAAAATCGCCCCTTTTCACGAGACATTTTTTAGCTTAATTTTGCCTTCTTGGGGGTTTGATTTGTATTATTTGATTACATCAAACCACTCAAAGGATATCTGGCTAAGGGGAGGGATGCTTTCGTGCAGGACTTTCTAAGGGAAACTGGCTCGTATACATGTTACACATGGGGAAAACCATGAAAACGCCCATGCAGTCGGCCCGTTCGCCGGGATTCGAACCCCAGACTTCACCGCTCGGCCGCTGGTGGGTTCGAAAGAATTAATTAGAAGATAAGTTAACATTTCATAGATTGTTTAAAGGTCGTAGGGATTTATATTTACTTTAAATAACCAATTTAATTTAATTTCATGCTTACTTTCTTATAAGCCCTAATTGTCCCCTAATTGACAATGCCAGAATATTTAAATTTGATAGCGCGCGTGAAGTAATTCGAATTCTACTTTGAGGTGAAAAGGTCTGAATACTGAGTTTTAGAAGGAAAAGTTAGAGTGTGGGCGAATACTGCAATTTTGTAGCGTGAGCCTCTGCTTGGCATTTATTGCTGGTTAACGTGACGTAACAGCTACTACTTTGCTGCCACTAGAGATTCGACGCTGTTTTAGGAAACAGAATATTCTGAGCCCTGTAGCATAATTCTACTATTTGTTAATATTGTTACGAAATGTCCAGGCGAGGTAAGATGGCTTCCCCGCAAAACAGGTTTAGGGTTGCCATAAAGTGACGAGGAAAAGCAGGGTTGCCACATTTGGCGACAAAATTGGCGATATGCTATAGACGCATGGAGATCCTTCTAGAACGAATTCTTCCTGGTTTAGCCCAGAACGTTCTCGAACACAGGCCAAAAGGTATATAAACTCTGTAGGTACGCGAAGAGTCAGTCAGTTAAGAGTCAGTTGGATCACTGCGGAGTTAGTCAGTGCGTAGTCTAGTGCCGAGTTGGTCGTCGAGTGCATCAAGAAAATCTGTTAGTGTATCTCGAAGTTAGTGCATCGTCGAGTTTTATCTTAGAGTGTGTTTAGCTTCGAGAACGACCGAGCAGAGTCGGGAGCTGTACTCTAGTGTATCGTCGAGTGCATCACGTCTCGTAGCGTGGAGAGTCTGGAGAGTACGTGGAGTTCCGAGAACGACCGAGCAGAGTCGGGAACTGTACTCTGGTGCTTTGCTGTGAAGACGTCTTCACCGTTATAGCCTGAAGGCTGTGTCGTTGATTGTCTCAGCGTGTTTATAGTAGTTCTTCGACAACTGTTAAAGTGTTTTTGGAGCTGTCTGGAAAAATACTGATCAATACAAGTGTGTTTCGATACTTCATCGAGTGTCGGCGTTATTCACTCCAAATCCGCGAACCCTTGAAGAGAAAAACGTAACAATATCTTCGAATTTTTAGTTTAGTTCTTGTTATTTGAGTTACCGTCCGAGTGTGGCGTAGTGTGCTAGCGTCAAGTGGACGGATTGTGAATTTTAAAAGTGTTAATAAAGGGTTCTTTTTACCCTTCTCCTGTGTGGTTTCCTACACGTATTTCAGCTGTTACATTAGAAGCTAGACCACAGGGTCCTACTCAGCATTTATCAAAATAAAAGTGTTGTGTTGTCTCGAAAGTTATGATGCATTTTTCTATGTTCTTCAAAGTTCCTTTATTTACATAAAGTGCAGTGATCAGTCAATAGTGTATTGCCCGTTTTGTTCGATAAATGCTTGCTTTCATTTAATGAGCTTCGTGATTCCTCACGCACAAAAGAACTTAGGTTTACCGGCAAAAAGCTGAACAAGGTGCTGAGTTACTGTTTCGTCGGAATTGAATGTTATCCCATAAAAGAAATTTTAAAGGGAGCGAAACACGTGAAAGTCTGACGGCACAGGATCAGGAAAGGATGATGGGAGTGGCAATATTGTTCATCCAAACTCCAATAATTTTCGTCAGGTGGCCAAACTTGTTAGAGGTCTCGCATTATCTGGATGGAAGGCAGTTCCAATCTGGAAGTTTTCTGGAAGATGAATTCTTTGAAGCCGTTCAACTGGCGACAACACATATTCGAATTGATTTGTTGACTTGCTGGTATGTACAGACGCCACAAAAAAAATCTCTTCTGCATCCATTTTAAATCAGTTTTACAATTCTTTTGGGGAAAAAGAGTCTTCATTCTGTCCTTACGTACAGATGTCACGCAAAGACATCGTTAAATTGCATTCGATAGCGGTCAAAACGGATATTTTCGTTGAAATATCATACCCGAAATTTTTTGTGAGTACAATACTTCCTTTACTTTGTACAAGGAAATAAAAACTTACTACTATTAAAACTGAAGTACGCCTAACAAAAACAAAATTTCTAACTGATTTTATAGTTTATCGAATAAAATATTCAAATTAACACGATAAGTCCCCCTCACAAAAAAAAAAAAAAAAAAAA